>RCHF01002049.1:0-15545 GCA_003987895.1 Neonothopanus nambi | reverse complement strand
ATCCCAGCAGGATCTAATAACCCCAAGCCAGCGAATGCTAATAGGCAGATGGGATCGTCGACCAACCAACAGCAGAATCGACCTTACCAAACGCCTGAAATACTAGCAAAGTGGCAAGAGGAACAGCGTCGACGTCGTAAGGAGAGGTTATGCTTGCGTTGTGGTTCTGATAAACATTTTGTTGCTGATTGTCCCGATGATGAAGTACAAATGGGTAGGATGATCATGCCGGTTCTTGAAGAAGATGAATGGGATGAATGGTTTGGGGTCAAGGACCATCCGACAGTAGAATTCTCAATTGGAGGACCTGAAGACCACCCTTTGCCGGATTTCGATCCCAATGACGACGACCAGTCGGGAAACTCCTCAGGGACTCAGGTGGGAACAGAGAGTCACTGAGTTCTGAGATAGTCTCCGAACGACTGCGGGCAGTCGAAATAGAGGGGGAGGTAGAATACATCCATTCAACTTCACATGTTTCTCTTTTACTACCATTTTCTTTGGACGCTAATTCAATTTCTTCACCATATTACAATGCTCTCGTTGACTCAGGAGCTACTAAATCTTTCATCGATGCGAAGTTAGCATCACAATTCCCCGAGTGTCTTCATGACCTCGCAAAACCGATACGCCTCGAACTCTTCGACGGAAAAACTACGTCAGCTGGAGCTGTTACGCAAAAGCTTGTGACAAATATCCGATTCGAAGATGGGACTATCCACGAAATGACCTTTTTGGTCACCAAATTACACCCATCTGCTCCAGCAGTACTCGGATTCTCATGGCTGCAGGAGCACAATCCCCTTATAGACTGGAAGAATGCGTTGGTATCGTTAACTACTGATGCCATGCTTTGTGCCATCATCATTGATCCCACGTCGAATAAATCACACACCGTCGAGATCAAGGAAGTGCCCGATGAAGAATCTGATCACATTGGACCTTGTTTACCCTCATCCGATCTCACAATATTAGACAATGTGCTGGATCGATCCCAAAATGACGACCTGCAATCCCAAGAACGACCTCCTAACGAGCAACCTATGGGAGTGAAGGTCATCCCCAATCACAAGGTTACCATCAAGGATGTAGAAGACGAAGAATTGGACTACATTGGAGAGCTGTTGGGAGTGGATGATCCATTATTATTGTTCATCAATGATTGGATAGATCGAATTGAAGTGCCTGATGGGAACGAAACTACTCCGATCCCAGAAACTACTGCTTCGATCCCAAAATCCACCACCCCGATCCCAAATATGGGCTCGCCTCCACCTTTACGCTCAACTAGAGTCTTGTTTGGAATGATCGATCCCAAATTCGCACTGCAGCAGCTAAAATCATTGGGCAAAGCGACGAGAAAGGGCCGGTCTAACATTAAAATCAAGGCTCGTCGACGAGTACAGCATGCTACAACTACCAGCTCTTCGGATAATCCGCCTCGTGTTAGCTTTATCAATGCTGCTGCTATGAATCAGTCAATACATGAAGGCAATCCCGCATTTCTGATACACATGTCACCAGTTGGAAAGGAGGACGACCCTGGAAAGCATGCTTTTTCAGCACAGGAAGCTGGAGATAATTCAACGGACAAACAGAAAACTAAAGAAGATGTTCTGTTGAACCAGTTCGTTCCTGAACAGTACTCCGACTTCAAGGATGTTTTCTCACCAGGAGAAGCAAAGGCTCTACCACCACATCGACCATATGACCTTAGGATCAATACTGAGAACAACACCATGCCTCCTGTCGGGAAGTTGTACAATCTATCAGAAGCGGAGCTTAAAGTGTTAAAAGAGTACATTGACAACATGCTCGGAAAAGGTTTCATTCGTACTTCCAAATCTCCTGCTGGTGCTCCGGTCCTGTTTTCAAAGAAGAAGGATGGAAGTTTGCATCTTTGCGTCGACTATAGAGGTCTAAATCATCTCACAATCAAGAATCGCTACCTGCTTCCTCTCGTGGGAAACCTTATTGATCAGCTTCAGAACGCTAAAATCTTCACTAAAATTGATCTCCGAGCTGGTTATAATAACATGAGAATCTTCGAAGGACACGAATGGAAGACAGCTTTTTGAACTCGATATGGCGCCTTCGAATATCTAGTGATGCCTTTTGGACTCACAAATGCACCGTCTGCGTTTCAGCTATTCATGAACGAAATATTTCATGATATGGTGGATATATGCGTGGTCATCTATCTGGATGATATCCTCGTGTATTCAGAAAATGAGGCTGAACACGTGGAACATGTCAGAAAGGTCCTGCAACGACTTCAGGAATATAACCTGCATGCAAAGCCTGAGAAATCAGAGTTCCACCAGCGCAGTGTGGAGTACCTTGGCGTCATTATCTCACCCAATGGGATCACAATGGACCCGTACAAAGTCCAGGTGATCAAGGATTGGCCCGATCTCGAGAACGTGAAGCAGCTACAGTCATTTTTGGGTTTCGCAAACTTCTACCACCGATTCATCGATAATTTCTCTGGAATTACGAAGCCATTGACCAGATTGTTGAAGAAAGGGGCTAAATTCGATTTCGATGCTGAATGCAAGGCTGCTTTCCAAATTCTGAAAGACGCTTTCACGGAAGCACCTGTTTTACGGCATTTCGATCCCAATCTTCCAATTATTGTCGAGTCTGACACATCAGATGTGGCTATCACTTCCATTTTGAGCCAAATAGATCCCAAAACAAAGGATATTCATCCCGTGGCCTTTTATGCGAGATCAATGATACCAGCAGAGCTCAACTATGATATATATGACAAGGAAATGCTGGCTATCGTCGAAAGTTTCAAACAGTGGAGAGCATACTTGGAGGGTGCTAGATACACAGTTCAGGTGTATACCGATCACAATAACCTCCAGCACTTCATGACGACCAAGAAACTTAGCCGTCGACAGGCATGATGGTCTGAATTCCTGTCAGGATTCGATTTCGTGATCAATTACCGACCAGGTGTTTTGGGATCGAAGCCCGACGCCCTCACTCGGAGACCGGACATCTATCCTAAAAAGGGGGGGGTAAAGGACCACAATCACAATAACATGGTCCTCATTCGACCTGAACAACTACTGGCCAACTTTTTGCTCAACGAAGACCTCCAACTTGCTCGAATACGCAGTGCTGAGAAGGACAAGTACTGGTTAGCTGCTATAAAGAAGGCAAAAGGGAAGAATAAGGAGGGATTCACCATTGAAGATGAATTACTTTGGCGTCGAAACAGAGTCTACGTCCCTGATACTGGGAATTTACGGATGGAAGTAATGAAATCGCACCACAATCATAAGCTTCACGGACATCCTGGCATCAGAAAGACAGTACAGCTCATATCACAGACGTACTTCTGGCCTGGATTGTATAAAGATGTCCTCCATTACGTACGCACCTGTTCCAAGTGTATACGTGCAAAGGATGTCCGACGGAAGCCTTTTGGGCTCTTAAAGCCTCTACCAGTATCGGAGAGGCCATGGTACTCAATTTCAGTGGATCATATTGTCAATTTACCTCCATCGATCCCAAATAAAGGGCAGGAAACGCCTTACGATGCCATTATGGTCGTAGTTTGTCGATTCTTGAAGCAAGCTATCTTCATTCCATGCTTTACCACGGATACCGCCGATGATTTAGCGCAACTCTTCATCACACACGTTTTCTCTAAACACGGACTACCTTCTGATATAGTTTCAGATCGTGGAACATTGTTCGTATCATCATTCTGGCAGTCTATCTGTCAATCATTGGACATTCGATCCAGTTTATCTACCGCTTACCATCTGCAAACCGATGGTCAAACCGAACGTATGAATCAGACGTTGGAGCAATATCTTAGGATCTTTCTGAACTACAATCAGGATAATTGGTCCGCTATGCTTCCAATCGCTGAATTTGTTTACAATAATACACCCCATACCGCTACTGGTCAAACACCATTCTTCGTCAACAAGGGCTACCACCCAAAGTTAACTGTCAGTCTTTCGAATTTGAGGGATGCCGATGCCAATAGAAAGGTCGAAAGCCTTCAAGATCTTCACGAATTCCTGAAAAAGGAGATTGAGAAGGCAAATAAGACTGCTGAACGTAATGCAAATCGGCATCGACTACCTGTAGACGATGAGCAGTTCCAGCCCGGACGCAAAGTTTGGCTCAGTACCACGAATTTGACCACCACACAACCTTCTAAGAAGCTGGACCAAAGATGGATTGGTCCCTACATCATCAAAGACGCTGTGGGATCGCATGCATTCCGTCTTGATCTCCCATACGAACTAAGGAAGATTCACGATGTGTTCCATGTCAGTCTACTCTGACCCCATGAACATGACCCGTACCCAGATCGTGGTGAACCTCCGCCACCTCCAATTGAGATTGCAGGTGGTGAGGAGCATCAAGTCAAGTATATTATCAACTCTCGACGCCATCGGACCAATAAACATCTTGAATACTATGTACATTGGACAGGTTACAGCGACAAACACAACTCATGGGTCTTTTGGTACGATATGGTGGGATCTATCGATCTTCTACGGGACTGGCATGCTGCGCACCCAAAACGAGCGCAACCTACGCCTGCACAATGGGCTCAGTTGGAGGAGGAGTCACAAGAGAGGGACGACGATCCCAATCTTGACGACTAATTCTCTTAATTCACACAATTTAAGACTGTACAATATATCTATTCAAGAAAATTGCCGAAAAACATAGAGAAAAGCAAGAAAATTACAAAATTTTTTGGGGTCTATCTACATTCTACTGGGTTTCAACATACATCTCGTCAATTTCGGACCCATCCTGTTCAGTTCGACCACGTTTGACGCTACCCTCGTTGTCACGATCATCACGCTTTCATTTGTTAGAAGCTTGAGAAGCTGCGTCAGTCAAGCTTGTTAGATCAATTACACTGCTCCGATCGTCGACGACTTCAATGCTTCTGGAGTGGCAAGGAAAGAACAGATCGGAAGAGGAAGAGGAAGACGGGATCGAATCACACTGCACGGCGATCGAAGACTGGGACGGATGAGCCTGCACGGCAACCGGGATACCAGGAGTACAGTCGCGTGTCTGAGTACCCATCACAACCAATTGATGGATAGGGCGAATCGTAGCATCGGCAGAAACCTCGGTAGACCATAAGTGTTGGACGAAGTCATCCAAGGAAGTCCTCCGAATAGCATTAGGATGTACAGATCCATCGCGGCGAGAGACATAAAATCCAGCAATATCTCCAAGGTCAGGGAAACTCTCGGATTCGTCCCGATAGTGTGTCTCGCTAAGAATAGAGGCAAGTCGAGTGTTGTACAAGAACACTGACGAGGCGGTATCCAATCGGTCCACGCACTCCTGCATAATGGCGAATCCTGTGCGAACCTTATCAGAGTAGTCACGAACCAAGGGCATAATAGCTCCGCTGGAGTTAGCAGACAAATTGGAAGACGAAGCCGCTACGTCGCCAACGATCTGAACCAATCGACGATGAACGATGCCCAAACATTTGAGAGGATTGCTGTCGTATAAATGATTGACGGCCCAGGATAGCCTGCGAATCGACTCGTTCTTGATCTTGATCAGGCAGCTGATCTGCGTCCTACTGGCTGCCAATGCAGCAAGTTCGGTTCGAAGAGCATCGCGCTCCGACCTGAGAGAAGCCATGCGAGAAATTTGGTTGTGATGGTCATCATAAGCAGAAGTGAGGGCGCGTTCCAAGCAACCCAGCTTCTGAAGATTCTCCTGGTGCATTGAGTCAAGTTTAGCTAGCTTTCGATCCCGTTGCACCACCTCGTCACGAAGTGATCGCATCTCGTGGCGAAGTTGAACGGCCTCCTCACAAGAACGAGATAATGCAGTGCGAAGGGAAGAGTCGGTGTCTTCAACACTGGGGTATCGAAGAGACGCTTTGGAGGGACTTGAGCGAGGAAGAAGCTCAGCAATAGGGAGATCATGGGAACGAAGGGCGTCGTAAACGCTAGATCGACATTCAGAAATCTCCAGCTCTTCTTTGAGGCAATGGTTCTCAACCTCAAGTTTCGCACTACGATCTCGCTCCTGACGAAGAGCAAGCTCAAGAGCCTGAATCCTGCAATCATCAGGTAAATCAACCAAGGAAGAGGGATCAATAGCATGAATCGAGCTGTTCAACATATCAGGAGATTGGGGTGAAGCCGGCTGTTGAATTCGACGAAAGACGGCGGATACCTTCTCTGATACCTCAAGGCTGTTTATAAAGCTTGTTACCTGCGCCTGAATTGAGCAAGTCGAATCAGCAGCGAACCAGTTCATTCTACTCACCATATCTGAACTCGAGGCTGATCGTGTGTTCAACCGATCCCATCCACTAGTAAAAGAAGCCCTTCCCTGTTCCAACATACCAGTACCAGACACTAGTCCCATCTGTGCTTCTGAGAACAAACGATCAAGCTCCTTGAATTGACCTAAGCTACGACGAATCCCATCATCTACTTCCGACTGATGAAGGAACATACGAGTATTCGAGAAGGCAACAGTCTCAGGATCTTTCGAATCTTCAGCCATAGCGTCATTAGTAACCTCTTCAGGGTCCGAATTAGATGGAATATTGACCGCTTCGGAGGAAGAGTGCTGCCTAGGTGAAGGTCTAATGGGATCAAGAGCAACTATAGCACTAGAAGAGGTGTCATTTTTGGGATCATCAGCCATTTCCACATCCCCGAGAGCTTCCAAGTCAGCACCTAGATCACCAGAAATGATATTGGTGGGTTCGTCGACAAAAGAAGCAGGAACATCTGCCTCGATTTCACTGTCTTTCGCCATCTTTGGAGAACCAACAGAGGGAGAATGCTCCACGCTAGGATCTGCTTGAATAGTAGCAATAGCAGGCACCAATGAGCTCCACAAGCTAGTTCCACTCTGATCTCTAGTTTTCTGTCACATCCTTGGGGGACTAGATGCAGTAGTATCGACGGCAAGAGGGGGAGGGGTAACGGAACGAGCACTCTTTTCCACTCCTAACGATGGCACCGCGACCTTCTTTTTACCCAAGGAATTAGGATCGATATCGATAGCTTCTCCTAGTAACTTCTTAGGTGAACTAGACAGTGACTTTGACTGATCCTGCATCTTCTCAAACAACTGAGCAACCCTCTGTGATGAAGTGCCTGCTGGTTGTAACTCCTTCAACGACAAAGGACCAGAAGGGCGTAACGATGCCAACTTTGCACCGGATGTGGCATTATAAACAGCAGAGAGGAGGGATGGATCAAAAAGAGAAGATGGGAGAGCAGAAAATGGTAGCGCCGACGAAGATGAAGGACGAGATTCCCGTCCCTTCCCCTTGTCCACAGCAGTCAGCTTCTTTGCAGCAGAAGGCTTTGAGACTCCAGAACTTGACGGCACTGACAGAATAGGAAGCGGCGCTTGCATTACCCTAGTTCTCGAGGCATCGAAGTCCACGACCTCACCAAGGGTCCCTCGACAGGAAGGGTTGGGCTCGAAAGTTTCACCCGGAGTAGTCATCGACATGGTAAGACGGTATAGACCGTTGTACCGCGACCCAATAATGGGATCCTTGAAAGGATCAAACTTCGTCTTGCCACAAATTAATGATCAATTCGCCTGGACAACAATATCGATAAGCGTAAACGTCTGTCAAATTAACCACTACTCACCTCAAAAGTTTCTCGAAGAGAATCGGCATCGCCCCCACTAAAGTGCATAGCCTTCAAAAAACGGATAACGTCGGTATGCGTGCAGCGATTCCTGCCAGCATCACAGTTCAAACAGCATCCCTTCGGGCTAGACATCCACAGACATTCCTTATCACTTTCAATACACTTCTGGCAGCGAGGCTAGTAACGAACCTCAATATGGCAAAACACATGGGATCAAAAACATGAAATACTCACGAAAAGAACACCAACTCTATTCATCCAATCCTGTGTAAGCTGTAAGCTTTGATCTAAATGGAACGCTTCCTTCAGAGCAGCCAAACGACCTTCCTCATCCGGTTTCTTGCAAATGACTGGAATGTCGATGTTTCTATCCAGAGCTTCGGAAGCGGACCATAATTGCTCTGGGCGATGGTCCAATACTCCACGCATGTTTCTGCGGGGTTTGCGCTGAGTAGACTTGCGCGGGGAGGGAATGGGATCAGCCAACGGGAGCTTGGATGGGGAAGCCATCGACGGAGCACCTGACACCAACGTGGGAGCGAAGGAAGGTGGATGGATGGCCCGAGCAGGTCGTCCATTGTCCCTAAAAGACTCCTCGTCGTCAGAAGATCGGACTATGAGGGATGAACGATGGCTCTTGCTGCGCTTTGTCGACGCTGACACAGCCTTTGCTTTCAACTTCTTCGATGCGGTGGCCGCCTTCAATTCCTTTACCTTGGCAGCCTTCAACTCCTTCTCCCACCGTTCTCTAGCACCCTTTGTGTCCCAACTCATTCGCGCACCGAGACGATGTGGCAGGGAACAAAGATCAAAGCCCAGATGGTCAATTGACATCGCTTGTTCTGACTCAACTTCATCGTCCAACAAGGAATGACTGGCAACTTCACCTGCGACAACGCCAGATTGAAGATCTAAATCAATATGTTGTCAATACTACCGAATTACACGTATAGATCCCAACTTGCCAGTAGCAGAGCCCTCAAATGGAGTAATCTCAACTGCTAACATTTCGCGAGAGCTCCCGTCCACAAGCGTATGACCGTCCCAGTTAATACGACTGGATCGGCCAGGATGGAGAGCATACAAATTGCATTCGACGATAGAATAGCCAGGAACCGACTGACCCAGTGCTGCTCTGATTACATTGGGCCAATCCGCGCTTGGAGACCTAGGGGATACCATCGGACGTTCACGTATTGACGACAAAAGAGGGTCGGTATAGTGAAGGGACCACCACTGCTCAAATGAACCATCTAGAATATGTTCAAGGAGAAACTCGTCGCTATTAGGAAGAGAAAACGGCTCCGATGAAGCAGCCTTGAACTGCAGATGGATGCAGTGTGTTTTAATAGCATCTGTGACGAATGATAATCACCTCTCGAACTCAACTTCATTCTGGGGAGACGTCCGTTCAAATTTTCCTGCATGATTGAGCAGATCAGCCTGGAACTGCACGGCCTGAGCTTGCGCGGCATCAGCAAGTTGATCCTTCTCCATCTGTTGGCGTCGTTGGGCGTTGTTCATCGTATTAGTGGGTACGGAATGGCACAAATGCGTTGGTATTGCTAGAAGACAATGGAGGGAAGAGCAACAATAACGAAAAAAGTTCTAAGTCCAACATTTGGCATTGTTGACCCTTGTGGGTGCGTCCGAGTCATACAGGTACAGCATCAACGGTTCCTTGGAAACACCGATCAAAGTGACGTTATCCCCGTGGATTCCTGTTAAATTAACGGATCTACGACGCAAATCATCGACTCTGCCGGCGGTTCAAAGCCTTCGAGGGCTCAGGTTTAAAGGAGGGGGTAATGTTACGACTTGTACCATCTCGGGGGCCATAAACTTCTTTCAGTCTACCATATCCAGTCAAATGCTAGTCAATCTACCTCTTTTTGGACATACAGATCCCATTTCTAGGTCTCACTACTCGTTCCGATACCCCAATCCCAATCCTATGGCACTGGCAACTATTTCCAATACTCAACACATGTAGACCACGAGTAATAGAGGCCATGCGCATGTACCAGTAGTTAGGACCACCGTTACTATGATTAGACCCCATTACCATATATATTTTCACTTACATTGTAGTATATAAAGCATAGACATTCATGTACAACAGCTATCTGTGAAATAAACGTTTCTTCTCACTGTTTCTATCTCGTCTCTAGTTCTTATCTCTTTTTGATCTCATTTCTTTGCTCTCACTCTATTTCTTTCGACATCGATCCCATATCTGCTAACGTTCACATCCCCGATCCCAAGTATCGAGTCCGTGTACGTTAGATCTTGTAGGAAGCCTGTGATCTCAGGTCTATGTTCGTCAAAGTACTGCCTAGCGGTCTTTCTCGACGTCAAAACAGTATCTATTATCACTTTTTGCGCTACTGACAGTTTCTATCTAGGTTTACAACTAGTACGAGATTGTCGAGGCCTAACATGGCCAGGGTAACCCAACGATGGCCTCATATGCGAGCATCCTGTCAGTGATGCCGCTAAGAACCAGGTGGCCACGAACCCTCACAATACGAACATTTCATCCATTTCTGTATTTCTAAATGTTTGGTACTGATTCTATTTTAGCGTTTATCAGTCGTAAATTTGATGATGGTGAGGTTCAGGCCAACGTCAAGCACTTACTTCAGCACCCCATGATCGCACCCACACTCATCTATCATCTCATGGTGGTGGACTCATTAAACATCGTCGTCAGTCGGTCCCTACAATCCTTCCAGGGGAATTGAACTTCCAGAGGATGTTTCACGTAAGTCTTCTTCATGATTTCGGTTCCCTTCGAGAAGAAATTCGTTTGCTAATACTCATAATTTAGCGACGACGTAGCAGCTTGAACGCTCACAGGAGCTAGTATGGCGACCGTGACCAACATGACTGTCGAGAACTGTATTGCTTGACTGATGAGAGTACCAGGGAGCGTTGGTCAGGAAAGCGAGTATTCTATGTAGGTACACTTAGTTGCGTCGGAGCGCACCGCTTGGGCCCTTGATTTCGTAACTGAACGGTTTTAACTAGAAGTTGTTGGAGGTAGGGTGACGATATGTGTTGTGGCACTGCTCTTTCCTGTGGTTTGCGTCTGTTGTGGCGAAACAACTAGCATGTAAAGCAATGTGTATATGACCTTCCTTCTCTCAAACATTACCTCAATGAACCCAAGAGACTTTCTAATCCTCACTGGGCTTGTTTCAGTTGCTGTCTACCTTTTGATGCAATACTCTGCACGACGGTCAGCCGTTGACAAGCTACCAATTGCAGTGAGCCACCAATCCAATTGAAAGTACTAATGTGACTGACGAGTCTCAACACGTGTCTGGTACATAGCTGCTACGCGAAGCAAGTTTCCTCTGGGGCCATGAGTATAGGATTGCTAAAAACGAGGTCAATGTAGAGTATTCGCGTTGGACTAAGCAACTGGGGCCTGTTTACAGGATAAAGGCTGCCCTATTCCAAAAGGATATTGTATGTTTCAGAGTGCCCCAATTATGACCATGCTGCCAAACACGGACTGATTCATGCAGGTCATCATAGCCGACAATCTGGCTGTTCACCACATCTTCCAGAATGCCTATACCTACAGTATTTGATGATTTTTTCAATTACATATGGCCATGCAAACATAATTCGAATTGCCAGTGAAATCACAGGCATATCTGCCATTCATCGTCAAGATTGTCGGACAAGGGGTTGTTTGGGCTGATCAAGACGAACACAAATTCCAACGCAAGCTGATTGCACCTGCTTTCACGTCAGGATGTTTCTTTCAGATTGCTGGAAACTCCTCTCTAACTGCACTTTAGTCCTTCTGCAGTTGATGAAATGGTGGAAGGTGTATTTCGATGTGTCGAGAAAGTTGCTTTTTGTAATCAGGAGCAGTTTATCTTTGCCAGCATTGAGTTCGGTGAGGAGTGTTGTAAGTCTCTCACTACCTTCCCTCCACTTCCAATTCTAAATATAACATCTTCAATTCCTACTTCTCTCTAGACTGCGACAACTTTATCGAAAACGGCGGAACCAACGCTTCTCTCTCAGACTGTAACACTCCTTGCGCCGGTAACGCAAACGAAACTTGCGGTGCTGGAAATCATTTGAATCTGTTTTGGAGTGCGGCAGCTCCGCCTCCACCTCCGGTTGATGTTCAGCAAGTAGGAAATAGTACTTACCTTTCAAAGTCTTCTCCAAAAAGAAGGTGTCTGACGAGTGGAACATGCTCATCTTCGATCTTGGTGCAGGTACATTTGATGTTTCACTCTTGACCATCGAGGAGGGTATCTTCAAAGTTAAAGCCACTGCTGCTGACACTCACTTGGTTGGTGAGAACTTCAACAATCGTCTCGTCAACCACTTCATCCAGAAGTTCAAGCATAAGAACAAGAAGGGTAAGTGTTCTCGTCTCACAAAGTTATTTATTGACCCCACGTTTCTATAGACTTGTCCTCTAACCCTTGTGCTGTTCGTCGTCTCCATACTGCTTGCAAGCATGCCAAGCCTACCCTTTCTTCTGCCGCCCAGACCTCCATAGAGATCAGCTCTCTTCAAGGATATTGACTTTTACACTTCTCTCACCCGTGCCCGTTTCAAGGAGTTCTGCCAGGATCTCTTCCGAAACACCCTTGAGTCTGTCGAGAAGGTTCTCCAAGATCGACAAGTCCAACATCCATAGGGTTGTCTTCGTCAGCGGTTCCACTCGCATTCCTCATATCGTCAAGCTCGTTTCCGATTTCTTCAACGTTAAACAGCATAACAAGAGCATCAATCCCAACAAGGCTGTTGCCTACGGTTCTCTCAACCAATTCGGACAGTTTCGCTTACAAGTGCACCAAAAAAGGGATCATCAAAAGCCTGCTTTGACCTAGCTGGGCTGGTCTCTAGGCAAACTAGCCATCCATAATCCAGCAGAAAATCTCTAGTTTTGACATCATTTCATCACTAGCACAAGCTCACTTCTCATCCAGTTCTACCATTCAAGTTACCCTAATTCTGGTAGGAGAAGGTTTTTCTCGGAGTCAAGTGACAGTAAGCAATATCTGCAAACTCTTTCTCGCACTTTTGCTTATTCAGTCTCTTGTTTCTACATCCAACACCACAAGTTCATCTAATCGTTTTCTTCCTCACTCAAGCCCATGTCTTCTTTCACTCAACTTTGGAACCGTGCTCTAAACTGGCCAATCTCTCATATGGATCACCCAGGCTTCATATACGCTTTCAGAATAGATGGATCCAACACTTACAAGGTCGGACAGACAGTTTGCATTCAGCGCCGGCAACGAGAGTGGCAGAGACAATGTCACAGGCAGGTGCAGGTGTGGTGCGTGGTTCGGAGAGTGAGGTTTGCAATTCGTGCAGGTAAGTTTTTCATTTCTCCTTCTAAAGCTAAAAGGCGTACCTATTTCATGACAGAACACCTCCTACATCTTTTCTTGGACCGAATATGCGATGAGCAGCCTCGGGACATTTGTACATGATGTAAGTTCAGTTCTCCCTTCCAGTTCCCGACTAATTCGTGTAGGCGCTTGACGACACCGTGAGCTATTTGTTTTCTGAAGACGAGAAGCTAGATGGGTGAAGAAGATGCTGAAGTGAGCTATCAGGATCGTTAACAACTTATGAGGTACATTGAATACTCCAGGCGATTTGTACTCACTCTGACACACCTTCGACAGTTTCGTGGTGGAGAAAATGTAGTGGTTTTGTGGTCTTAACAACAAAATTTATCTTTCTTTATCTATATCATCAAAAAATCTCATGAATGGCTTTCTATCAATTTCAATAGGTCTCAACTTCAATTAACAAGATCAACTTGAAGAGTACATTTCAAGCATGCAACGGTCACTCGACACCCATTCTCCTATTTTCCGTCTACCAAGCCAATTTCTCTCAACTTCAAATCCAAAGATTGATAAGCCTGAACTTCAAGTCCAAAGTGTCAAGCTCAAAGGTGCATCCCCTCAAATGCATACCTCGATTTGGGAATTTCAGCACTCCTCAAGTTCAACAAGTTTCACTCGGAATCCATCTGTTCAAGGCCACCATTAAACCCAAATTTGTACAGTAGAATCTTTGTATTTGTAATATAAGGCTGACAATAATATAAAAGGACATAAAAGCATATTATGTCTGTTATCCCTTAGCAGATAGATAAGCACGTAGCAGATAGACAATTATGTCCCGATTAGCTCATACTAGATTATCCGAGATGTCAGTCTGAATGAATCAGGGATTGGAATGCGATAAAATTGCGCTGACCTTGCTACGTGACATATGCAACAGTATACGCTACTCATTAAAACACCGGAGATCAACAACTGCAACGACACATATCAGAGACTGGATTACCCGATATCAGCAACCGGAATACCCGAGAACAGTGATCAAGGTATTAATAACGCTGACTCGAATATTCAACGAAAAATGTGCTCATATTGACTGGACAAATCGTGTTTGATTGTGTTTCCCAATAACCCTGATTGTGTTTTCTTCCCGCAGTGTCCTGTCATTTCACAGGTGCAGAAAACTCCCTTGTCCAAGTCCCGTGCTATAATTAAATAAGCGTTCGGACCATCGTTCAGTTCCTCATTGAATTCGACTTGCATTCGACCTTCTTAAGGCCACAAGCGCAAGCGTTTAAGCCCGGCGCTCAAGGGGTGTACTAGTCAATCTATTACAGGGGTCATCGTTAGATGCTCCGAGAGTTGATAATAGATATCAGGAAGTTTGATATTCGAAGATCTAAGTAGACGAATAGATATTCTTCCGCCTAATAGCTGAGAGATTGGTCGGCATTACATAGGGCCCAGACCTAACAAGAATAGTAAGAGCAGTGCACCTCTAGCCAAATTGTAGGGAGCTATGTAGTCCATCACGTCGACTTAATTTTCACCAGTCTTTACGTCTCTCTTGTAAACTGTCGTTCAGTTCGGTGTATAATCCAGGCTTACCGGAGGCGGGGCCAGCTCATGATCACAACTTGAAGGCCTCCTAAACAGATACGGAGTTGAACAAAAACCGTTAAAATAAATCCTTTCCTGCACTTTTTGTAGTACCCCTGTACATGTAATCATAACAAAATCTGTAGTATGTTCAACACGAATAATACCCGCATAGGGAGAACAGATCGCCTGCCGCGTTTTCTGACCTGCTTACATCTAGCATAAAACCAGACTTAGACCATCAATCATGTTCTAAGTAGACTGTAACTCACCAGCCAAGCCCAGAAGGCTTCTAACTTGTTTTTAGGCGGAGGCTCGTCGTGGCTGAAAATAAATTATGAGATCCAAGCGAAAACTGAGATGGCGAGCAACCTACTCCTCAGCTTCAATCTCAGCGATGTTTGTTACGAAATCCATATCGCTGGCTTTGGTGATGGGATCTCTGTAGTACAACTTGGAACCAACGTAAAGAACAGGGAACAGCATCAAAGGAAGGTAGTTGGTAACAAAGGTGGCGGTGTCCCAGTTGTCTCTTAAGAAGACACTGAATCCGCTGAACTACAAACCGATAGACAAATGGTATGAGTACCAAGACAAAAGGGAAGGAAGTAGACCATGGAACTCACGAAACACATGATAAAGCATCCAATTAGGGAATACCATGCAGCGTACGGTTGCAGCTTAGAGAAGTACGGGAATTTGGTACGATCGTATCCTTGTACTTTGAGGCCTTGGTAGAATCGCAGGTAGGTCAGGGAAATTCCGAACCATGTCATAAGACCAGCAATAGCTGTCGATTGAAAATATGAGTATTCGTAGAATCAGCCAAATCCTCAGGTAGCTGTACCTGTCATGTTTGAGAACCACCCGAAAACTTTTCCAGAACCGCTGTTGACACCCATGTATGCGAGGAGCGAGAACACAGCACAGAAGATAAGGGATACGTATGGAAGAC
>RCHF01002048.1:0-11005 GCA_003987895.1 Neonothopanus nambi | reverse complement strand
ATAGTTAACGACGCTATTACTCAAGGTAAGTGAATGCGCCTACTCTACTTCATGAACTTGGAAACCATAGAGTTAACCCATCTCTCATTCTCAGCCAACTCACTCATCGACAAGATGGAAAGTGCTTCTGCGTCGGATATCACAAATGCCTTCGGTGCCCATGTCGACCAAGCGAAAGTAAAAGAATGTCTTGGGAAGCTGAAAAGCGGCCGAATCTTCTTCGACGATGCCGAAAACCACGACTCAGAAGGCGTGCGTCTCGCTGGGACTCTGGCTAATAAACACGTCGTGTTTGGCTCGTCGTTTTTCTCGCATCAAACGGATAGCTTTCGAGCTGGAACGCTCGTGCACGAAGCTAGTCATTCCCTTTGCGGTACCTATGATTGGTTCAATAAACAAAACTGCCAGCCGGTCACTAGTACGGCAAATGCTTATAATGGATGTATGTTGATTCTATTTTTTGGCCTGGAAGATAGAATGGTTGATAATTTCTTCGATTATAGATCTTGATAGCGATGATTTCAAGACACTCCAGAATAATTGCGGGCAGAACATGCACCTAAACGCAGATTCTTATCGTCTTCTGTCCGGTGCGACCAAGTGATGATTGTGCCCACGGAAATACTACATAGGCAAGAGTTGGCATTCTTATTGTAGTCGTGATGTGTTCTCTCGTTCTATCCGGCATGTAATGCATATATGATCATAGCCTGTTCAAGTTCCAAATAGTGAAACGGCCAAATTTCAACGTCACTATGTACGATTTACCCAGGCTGCCTCTTCCGCCCTCAAAGACTTGCTCCTCCATATTTATTCGATTCTAGAGTACATTCCCACTACTTGGTATGAAGGACGGCTTCCGGCAACCCCGAGATGGCTTTCTTTTGAAGTCTATTCCTAGGTTGAGAAGGCAATTTTACTTCTTCTTTCCGGACGTCTTGTTCGTGGCTAAGCAAGGCTTGAGCCAATAGTAATACGAATGCCAGACAGGCTTGAGTCTCGAGTGCTCAAAGGTTTGAAGTCTGCAGTGCTTTGCCGGTACCCGGCATTGCTCAGGCATCGCTCGGACTTTCAAACGCAAAAGATAAATTTCAAGCCTCTTCATCTAGTCGAAGTCTAAGGTGAAAAACTCTGAACTTACAAGTAGAGAGTTGGAAGACATTTTTGGGTTATAATAGGCTTACGTACATAGCTAAATCCTTTGTAATTTCTGAGTCGGCATTTGACCGGCACAGCCTGCTGAACTCTCAGAATGGAGGTGCCGAGATTCGGATGCCGAGTTCACACGCGACTCACCGTGTGACTGTCTGATTCAAGAATCAAAAATCAAAAATTAACCTCGGCCTTCCCGTCTTAGTACGACAAGGTACGACAGTTGAGTCGGCTCCGCAATTTGCAGGCTTAACGATGCTCGAAATCTGATTGGCTCATCACTATATGGACGTAATATTTTCTCATCTACTATTTCTCCCTCTTGTTGAATGCAAGCTGCCGTGCCCGCAACTTGAAAAGTTGCCCGCAAGGGCTGGTTTATGAGCCTGACCAAAATCGCGCTGGAGCTTACCCTACAAAAACGAATTGTTCATTTAAACAGCTGTATGTCTGATGTACAGCATAGTAGTATATGGCACTCACCCGCTACACGTTGCTGCCAACTGCATCCAAGTACCAGCACGACTCCAGCTTCAACGACTCGCGACTCGGAGGAGTGCTTGTAGTATCCCGGTCTGTTCCTTCTTTAGCATTATATTGTGCCATGTTCTTAGGTCGTTGTTCTAGAGTATCAAGTTACTGCTGTACCACAAGCCGATCTGGACTGTGATTGTTATTAATGTGAATATGTAAGTTCTATACTAATGTTCGAGCCACCGCGCTGTTGACACTACAGGCAGGGCAAAATTTCCTGTAAGATAAATCAGTTGCCATTCGTTTAGAAATAGAATTACTTAATACTTTGGCTTTGTACATACTTCATGTACAAAGCCAAAGTAATTCCATTTCTAAACGAATGGCAACTAATTTATCTTACAGGAAATTTTGCCCTGCCTGTAGTGTGAACCCAGGCCACACAGTTGCACATGCAAATGTAACAGGGTATAGCTAAGATGAATGTTAAGCGCCCTAAGGGAGGTGATGATCTGCTAAGCTTCATACGGCACTCAGGCTCACAGAGGTGTCAAGTGAATGCGCGCCTACTCATTCCGAAGATGAATATAAAGTCTGCCGCTGGCAAGCTTTGGGACCAACGGGAAGACACCCTGTTCACTGTGCATTTCCTTCATGACTTCTAAAAAACGGCAGCAACCCCTCTACCTTACTTACCTAGTGTCCACCTTCCTCACTAATCTCTGGCTCAACGACATCCGAACGCATACCACTCAATGGGACGCATCTAGGGCTCTGATTCTCGACGCACTCTTCTGTGCTTTGCTGCCCGCATCCGTCATATT
This sequence comes from Neonothopanus nambi, assembly GCA_003987895.1. Lineage (NCBI taxonomy): Eukaryota > Fungi > Basidiomycota > Agaricomycetes > Agaricales > Omphalotaceae > Neonothopanus > Neonothopanus nambi. The sequence goes on along the minus strand of RCHF01002048.1, from coordinate 8,555 downwards.
CTCTTTGGTACTTTTGTACCTGTGCCCAAGCATAACTCGGCCCCAGGCAGGGAGTGCAGAAAACATTGTTCTGGTAGCATCAGGACATGCATGGCTGTTATTGGGCATGTTGAGTAAGTGAGATCAAATGGTGATCTAACACATATCCTCACCGTCCGCTCTAGTGGGCCTTGATATCAGTCATCAATCATGGGCTTCAACCATAATCCAAATTATCTTTGTGCCCCTCGCTTTCGGTGAATGCTTGAAAACAATGGGCATCAAGGAAGAGTGCTGGGGTTATTTTGGCCAGCTGTACACGGCAGTGACCTGTGTCGTTCAATGTGCAAAGGTGTCCGGAAGAGCATTGATGACGACTATTTCATCTGGACAGAGCGCATTGGACTATTTTAGGAGAGATTGGGGAAGGTCCTGAGTATTTCATTAACTGGATGCTGAGGGGTGTTAGGAAGTACACATAGTATTGGACTGGTAACCCTTTTTGAGGGCAGTTGGTCATATTTAATCTTTGGGAGCAAATCATCCGGACCTGCGGAAGGAGTATCTGTATGTACTGTGTATTCTTCAGGAACAAATCACCCTACTACAATGAACAATGTAACTTTCCTCAAAAGTTCACTGCGACGTTCAACTTGAATGTGCAGTTATCAGTGCGGCAGCGCTTGAAAGATTCTTTAGAGTTCACTGCAAAGAGTACCTTGAATATTGTACCATTTATCAGTGCGATGCGCCATCTGCCACCTAATCTCAGGATGAGAAATAAATATCTCCGGGTTACTTTGCGCAGATCCTTTCCGTGTATCCAATAAATGAGCCCGACGCTACAAGAGAAAAAGCGAAGGAGGTAGTGGTAGTTAGAGAGTTCAGCAAATGTAAATTACTCTCTCTCTGCTCTCTCTATTTCCTTCCTCAGCACACCACCAGGTCCAGTTCCCCACTGACTCAACCCCTGTCCCTCTTTCTTCCGCCCATGATGTCCTTCATGATGCGCTTCTACAGAATTCATCCCGCTGCCAGGTCATCCCGCGCTGTCGTAGACATCTGCAGATGTCGCACCGCCTAGTGTATCTGAGGCCTGTGTGCTAGGCGGATACGCAGTCGATGCGTCTTTGTCGACGACAGTGTCCCGTGTCAAAGGAGCCCGAGGAGGTTGTTGACCTAGCAAGTAGTTTTGTTCAGAAACAGCTCGTCGAATGAGATGTTCTTGACGTACCCTCCGGTCGGCCATCGACTATACCTTGATTCGTTCAACGGTAGTAGCAAAGTTTGGTTGGTTAAGTCCTGACATGATTTTTCTGAATTATTCACTGTTCATATTCTATCCTATATAAAAGGTTCAATGCGGATAAATGAAGTCAGAGTGAGCTCAGCATTGACATCGAGGCGACGTATGCTCCACAGGCGCTAGACAATTCATTTGGCATCCTTTGATTCCTACATCTGACGTATACCTCACGAATTGTGGAAGAACTCTTCGCTAAATCTTTTGATCAACTCCCTGACAAATCCAACGGGTTGAGGTGAGAGCAGTGGGAGGATGAGAATGGTGTGGGTATCGGGAGGGATGACAGGAGCTGAAGTCGATGCGACGGAGAAAACGCCTATTCAATCTCATGAGCTGTGGTGGCGGTGAAGCTCTGACAGACGCTTCGTCCACTGCGGAAGCAGATATTAATATACACCGTCGGTGCATTTGGAAGTCGTGCTGAGGAGGGAGGTGTGGTAGTTCTTGTCATTGTGGGGAAGGGTTGTACGCCTTGGCGATGACCATGACTTTGAGCACACTTTAGCTGCTGTGAGTGAGGCGGGACTGGGAGAGGAGTCGCAGGGACAAGAGGCTGCCATTGCTATTACTTCGATTTTGGTACTAAGTAACTTTCTCCATCGTGGCACTGTTCGGTGCCGAGAAGAGGAAGTAGCGCAGAGATATCTTGTTTACTGGTCCCACCAAATCAGATTACCATAATAACACCTTTGAGTGAAGAATGGCATTTACATGAGAGGCAACTTGGAGCAGCAGAATTGAGCAGCCTCACCTGGTGCAACTAGTACGACAATAAACACGCTGACTTCACGGTGAGGGAGTAGCGAACAGTGAAGAAGGGACTGCCAGTCAACGCTATATATTGAAAAGGCTGAACACGTTGTATAGTTCCATAAGGTTATTCATGGGACTTGAGCGCTTGAAGCCTCGAGGCTCAGGCCAAGTTTCAACATCCGACCTTCAGGTCCGAGGTCAAGCGCTCAAGCTTCGACACTTGCCCGAGCCTCCTCACGAGGCGGGGTCGTAGATTTAAAGGAATGACAAGAATATGTTAATGGAATCTGTCAATGTACGTTGTCACATTACAATTGTACAAGGAGAAGGAAGAAGCATGATCAGAACGAGGCTCACCGGTATAGGGTAGAAGAAGGGATCGGAGAAACTCACTGGGACGTGCGAAAGGCAGGCTGAGGGTGGAGACACAGGGAGACACACGCGTAGATCGGGCAGTTGGTTCTAGGATGCGAGGGAGGAGGCTGTACAGCCATATAGCCACGACTATCAATTGCAAGGTGATAAAGAAGATGTGGGTTCCGGGGTTCGGGTGAGGACGACGGCGAAATTCTAAGTATTCGCTGAGATGGTGATCCTTGGTGAGGAGGTAGCAATAATACTTCCCACCTCGACTTCAACGAAGTTTCCGACTCGATGTCGACACACGGCAGTAGTTAACATCAAGATACCTGGACTGGCCAGCACAAGGACTAGCCACCACGTATCAACATCAAGATTCATCGCTGTTCAGCTAGAATGGCGATGACATGACCATGAATTGGCAAAGCCGTGTCGACGCTTTGCAACGCGAATACACTAAATAAATGCATTCATTCAAGGCGAATGAACTGTTGTTTTGCATATTCTAGCAAGCGCTAGCATATCCGGTCATGCTTCCGAGGCTACTATTCCCCTTGAGAAGAGGTCGCGTTGGAGGCAGCAGGCTGTCCAGAGAGTGAAAGCGATTGACCAGAGGCAAATGACCCGGACAGCCCCGATCATAATATTGTACGAGGCCAGGCTCTCAGACGCATGTACTGGAACGAACTCTAAAGGAGACAGATATACCATGCCGATGGTTCAAGTTGTTGACACCGTGACCTTCCCCCAGCTAATCTGATTGTTTTTTCAGCTATCATACTGTCTCTGATATCTGAGAACCAACTAAACCTTCGTGGAAGCGGTTTAAGATATCGTCTGAGTCCCGTGAGTAAACAAGTGTCTCGAGTTGATTCATTATGTTTCAATGTCCGTGGCGACTTCTGCGAGGATGTTATAAGACTCGTAGCTTACAAGTGAATGAGTATACTCACGAATAGCATGCGCGCTACCTCGAACGTTCACAATGTGTTTCGCCTTCTTGATAGTGCCTCATAATACCAGTGCTTAATTTCCTTCTCATCGAGTTCGAAATGAGAAGTCTGCGGAAAGGAAGGAAACCAGAAAAGGGACGCCTACGCCCGTTAGCGCCCGTTCCGTTCCCTGGCTCACGGTGTCATAATTGTTGACTCTGAATTATATATCATGTACACCTGCGATATTGCCATGCGTCTTCCTGCTGTTCTACATAGCTATACCCTTCACGGTCAAGATACATGCAAGACAGGGGATCTGGCGCAAATAGGAACGCTCTGAGGAACGCTGTTGATGAAGGTGAGCCGTCTAGATGTTCAACAGTGAAACAAAGTTCAAACGACTATCGTTTTTCATAGCCAACCAGTACACCGACAAGACGGAGAGCGCCTCCGAGTCAGCTACCAAACAGGCATTTGGCAACAACGTCAACATTAATGATACGAAGGCATGAACGAAGCTCAAGACAGGGAAGATTTTCTTCGACGGGGCTGGACCTGACAAGCGCTTCAGTTTAGCTGGGACTTTGGAGAACAAATGTAGTAAAGAAACAAGAGCCTTTCCATCCTATCCTCCCATCCGAATTTGCGTCATACCAAAAATCCAAAACGCCCACTCCAAGACAAAATCTGCACACTATCTCTGACACCGTTCAGGCTGTCTCCGGAGGTGCTATCACCGATACATCCGGCGCCTCGGACACAGGTACATCCCCACTTCACCGCCGCCTAGGAAAACTTCCCAATCCATCTTAGGAATCTTTTCTTTTCGGGTGAAGAGCGACTTGAGTTGGAACCAAAAACGTTACCTCGTGATGGAGATCACTCTCATCCGGGCGCGACGTCCACCCTCGCATGTACCCTTTCATCTCTCCATACACTCTGATGCCTCCTTGGTCCATTCATTGAGTGTACTATCCTCCGTGATCGAATGGAGTGGTTAGAGGCGAGTTTGCTCGATGAAAGACGTCTTGTCTGCTGCTGTCGATGCGCGCGCCTACCATGTCACTTCGATTTCGGGCTCGGAAGAGACTGAGAAAGTTGAAATCTGGTCGACGGCTCGTCCCGCTCCTTCTCACAAACCCTAGGTAACGCACGGAATATAGCCATCGTCGTTCCAGCGCGTGTGGCGGGATTGGTGTCTGAGTTCTCCTGTATGTGAAAAGCCTACGCTTGTCAGCCGACGGTATCAGTCGACCGTGGAGTACACTCTATTGTATCGGCTGTTACTAGTGCGGCTCACTGCCTGTCAAGACATTTTGGGATCATATTCATCGTTTAGGACACATAAACTTTCGAGATTTTGTTTGCACCGCCTGTTGGTCCCATCATCAGCTATACACTCTTACCTGCACACTTCCCGCTCACCTCCCAGATATAGCAGACAACCATCGTTGTGTAGGCGCGACGTTTCAAGCTCCCGAATCTGTATCAGTCAGCGTCAAACATCGCCTTTCAGCCACGAACTTGAAGTGATATCTGTTGGCATCTCAAATCTGAACAGCTTGCCTTTTGGCATCGAACTTGGAGTGGTTACTAACAGATACAGACACCACCCTATAAAATGCCCTTTAGTTGCTAGCATTGCTCCCCAAGTTTGGTGCCGGACACCTCTCTACAGAGCAGGACTCTACAAAGTTTCAAATATCTTCCCTGTTTTTCGGTGCCATGCGTTTCTCAGCTGTTCTCACCATTGCTCCTTTCTTTGCTGGTGTGTAACCTTACCCCCTCCGAGCTTTGACAATTTGATCGACCCCATTTACAGTTACATTGGCCTCACCTTTCACGTTCAGATTAGGAGATGGTGGATCCCAAGCTAATGTAGACATAGTTAAGCAGGCTATTAGTCAAGGCAAGTGAATGCATTAACTCTACTTCATGAGCCTGCAAAACATAAGGTTAACCCGTCTCTCATATTTAGCCAACGAACTCATCGACAAGATGCAAGATGCCTCTGCATCAGACATCACGGCAGCCTTCGGCCCCCACGTCGACCAAACGAAAGTAAAAGAATGTCTCGCGAAGCTCAAGAGTGGCCGAATCATTTTCGACGACGCTGAAGAGCACGACGCACAAAACGTGGAGCTCGGTGGAACTCTTGACAATAAACACGTCGTTTTCGGCTCAAGGTTTTTCTCACATCAAACGGATAGCTTTCGAGCTGGTACGGTCGTGCACGAAGCTAGTCATTCCCTTTGTGGTACCTATGATTGGTTCGATAAGCAAAGTTGCAAGCCAGTCACTACTAAAATCGATGCTTATAATGGCTGTATGTTGATTCTACTTTTTTCTTTTTTCTTTCTTTTCATCCGGAAGGTAGAATGGTTGATAATTTTCTTGACTACAGATCTTGATAGCAGTGATTTCAAGACACTCCAGAATGATTGCGGGGAGAACATGCACCTAAACGCAGATTCTTATCGTCTTCTGTCCGGTGCAACCAAGTGATGATTGTACCCACGGAAATACTAGGGCTTTATGTGAGAAGTCTCCAATAAATGTTACTCATCTTGGAGTCTTTCCTTTCGGGTGTAGAATCTCGACATGAGTTGGAAATACATTACCCCATCATCAAGATGGCTATTATCTAGGCCCAATGTCCACTCTCGAATGTCCCCTTTCATCTCTTCATATCCTCCCATGCCTCCTCGGACCACTCATTGAGAGCACTATCCTCCATGATCGAGCGGAGTGGTTAGAGGCGAGTTTGCGCCCAGAAAGGACGTCTCATCTGCTGCTGCTGTCGCTACTGATGATGCAGGCGTTTATCATGTCACCTCGATTCCGGGTTCGGAAGAGACTGAGAAAGTTGAAATCTGGTCCACGGTTCTCTTCTCACAAACCCTAGGCAGCGCACGGAATATAGCCATCGTCTGTGCTGGCGCGTGTGGCGGGATTGGTGCCTGGGTTCTCCTGAAGTCATTCACCCCAGTTCTACGCATGAATTCAAGTAATGGCCCGCAGTCAATAAACAGCAGAACATGGATAGTCCGAGCCTTTGTGTGAGAAGTCTACGCTTGTCAGCCGACGGTCTCAGTCGGCCATGGAGTGCACCCCATTGTGTTACCAGTTGCAGTTCACCACCTGTCAAGCCTTGACATTCGGGGATCACACTTACCGCGTAGGACGCATAAAGTTTCGAGATTTTGTTTGCACCGCCTTCCGGTCCCATTGTCAGCTATGCGCTCTTACCTGCGCAATCCTCGGTCACCTTTTAAGGTATGGTAGACAATTATTCTATTGTGTAGGTGGGACGCTCAAGATCCTGAGTGAGCGCTAGACATCGCCTTACGGCCTCGAACTTGTAGCGATATTTGTTGGCATCTCAAATTTGAACAGCTCGCCTCTCAACTTCAAGCTTGGAATGGTACCTAACAGCTACAGACACGATCCTATAAAAGGCCCTATAAGTTTTGAGCATTACTCCCCAAATTTGGTGCTGGACACCTCTCTACAGAGCAGGACTCTTTACAAAGTTTCAAATATCTTCCCTGTTTTTCGGTGCCATGCGTTTCTCAGCTGTTCTCACCATTGCTCCTTTCTTTGCTGGTGTGTAACCTTACCCCCTCCGAGCTTTGACAATTTGATCGACCCCATCTACAGCTACATTGGCTTCACCTTTCACGTTCAAATTAGGAACGGGTGGACCCGAACCTAATGTAGACATGGTCAAGCAGGCTATTAGTCAAGGCGAGTGAATGCGCCAACTTTATTTTATGGCCCTGGAAACCATAAGGTTAACCCATCTCTCATTCTCAGGCAACGAACTCATCGATAGGATGCAAGGTGCCTCTGCATCAGATATCACAAATGCCTTTGGCCCCAAGGTCGACCAAGCAAAAGTAAAAGAATGTCTTGCGAAGCTCAAGAGTGGTCGAATCATTTTCGACGACGCCGAAGCGCACGACAAGCAAGGCGTGAAGCTCGGTGGGACTCTTGAAAATAAACACGTCGTTTTCGGCTCGACGTTTTACTCCACTCAATCAGATAGCTTTCGAGCTGGTACGGTCGTACACGAAGCTAGCCATTCCCTTTGCGGTACCTATGATTGGTTCAGCAAGCAAAATTGCCAGCCGGTCACTACTAGAGACAATGCTTATAATGGCTGTATGTTGATTCAGCTATTTTCTTTCTTTCTTCTTTTCTTTTCTTTCCTTTTTCGTCTGGAAAACAGAATGGTTGTTAATTTTCTTGATCACAGACGCGGATAGCAATGATTTCAAGACACTCCAGGCTAAATGCCCGCAGGTCATGCACTTAAACGCAGATTCTTATCGTCTTCTGTCAGGTGCTGACATCCATTAAGCAGAGGAGAAAATTGGAAGATAGTCGTTCCAGTATATCCGTCAGGTGCAACCAAGTGATGGTTTGTGCCCACGAAAATACTAGGCAGGAGTCGGCATTCCTATTGTAGTCGTGATACCTTCTCTCGTTCTATGCTCGGGCACATAATGAATAGATGATTATAGTTTGTTCAAGTCCCGGATCCCAATAAGTGAATCGGCCAAATTTCAACTCGTTTTCTCGTTTTCAGGTTCTTCATTCCCTAAAATGTGTTACCTCTTCTCAGATTTTTCATTACATGAACTGGAAGTGTCTCTGAGTTGAAGGAGGCCATGGAAGCTAGTTGTCCGCTATTATAGAATCTTGCGAGCACCTCCAACACCTCAACTCTAGGTACTACATAGCGGTATGCAGTTTCGCAGTTTCTCGACTGGGGACACACAAACAACTTGTAAAATACGGTATCCATGAATCATATGTACAATCCAGCACAAATCGAGGCAGGGTGCTCTGTATTAGACAGCAAGGACAAAGACATAAATCGGAATATGGACTACTGTTTGTCTGACCCGCAGAGCCTTCTTCCTCCTCTCTTCCATCTAACATTGCATATCTACTGAGAACACACAAGCCCGGTCGGTATATAAATATGTCCCAACTGGACCTGCCCACCCAAACAAAGAASAWSAGCTCTCGCCCTCGCAATTGATAATCCAACACTTGACTAGACTTAGCAAGTAACTCTCCCGTTCCACTATCCACTGCAATCGTAACCTCCTCTTCAGCTTCAATCTGACCACCACCACTACCGCATTTACCTCTGTCCATGTTCTCCAAAGCAGACACCTTCAGCAACTCACCATCCTGTAACTCAGAAACCA
>RCHF01002046.1:0-20842 GCA_003987895.1 Neonothopanus nambi | reverse complement strand
CTAAATCGCATCTAATTATTACTATATAATAGTGCTTTGAGTTCAATTAGATGTTGTACATTTCTTTCTCTTGCGAGCGCTCAAGCGTTCATATCTTCTCGAAAACATACAAGTACGCCAACTTCTTCAGCTCTTTCACACTCTCCTCATCCGCTTTCACCACCTTCTCATCGTTGAATAGAATCCACTGGCTATTCTGCATCCTGATATGCGCAACGTAGTGCCCCGAGTGCACGGAAGGCCCCTTGTGAGAGATAAAAGCCTTTAGCTTGTATCTTGCCGGCAGATCCTTCGATCCTCCAATGGCACTCTGCGCTGGCGCAGAAGAAGGTGCAGAAGATGCAGAGTCTTCACCCGTATCGTCCGGATGGTTGAAAAGCCACTCGATTGCTCTTTCGACGCTACCATTCTAAAATAAAAAACCAATATTCAGCTCATGCATGACATAAAGTAGAAATTGACACACTGTCTCCCTCAGCGCCTTCTTAGCCTGGGCAGCTGTGAATCCCATATCTGCAAGCATACTAACTTGCTCTTCAGAGGGCTCGGGTCCGGCATTACTACCCGTCGTCATCTGAATCGGAGCATCGATATCTATTTCCAGGAATCAGATAAAAATCGGAGTTCTCCACACTTAATGCACGGAGAACGTACCAGGATCCTCCATGTGCGCGAATAACCACTCCATAGCAGCCTCAGCATCATTGTTTCCCGTGGCCAGTAAGGCCTTTTGGCACCGGACGGTAGGGAAACCCATACCCTCAAGCTGCGCCATGGCCACTCCGTTGAACTGAGGTAGAGACGACTCTACGAATGAATAAGCATTGAGAAAGGAAGACGATAATTGGACGGATGCTGACCGGGCTTGTCCTCGGGCAATTCAGTCTCGCCGGGCTGAAGACCTCGTCCGAGGTGCTTCTCACCGAAATTAAGTACGTCGTCAGCCGGAAGTATAACTGGTATGTCTGCGATCCAAAAAGGGATCAGCAGACATCGGCAAGGAGCGAAGACGCAACACACCAAGTTTCGCAGGCACCCAGTTCACCAACTGGAACTTCTTTGCATGTACAACAAGAACCTCTGGGAACGACGCAAACTTCGTTTGCCTGAGCAATTCACAAAAGCAAGTCAAAAGGTGCTGCTTTGACGAGGTTGTTGCAAGACTAAGACTCACTTAAGCGCATTGACACCTTTCCCACATGACGGACAATTGTATTCCAGTGCTTCCGTCCCCAGCAACCCATCAATGCACGTCCAGAGCGGGACATCTTCGTACAGCACCTTCCCGTCCGCATCTTTTCCTTTCTCGTGCAAAGGCACAGCAACGCTGACAACATCCATGCTATCTACTCTGTACCGCACTTTCTTGCAATCTCCGCACTGTAGACGCTGTTCCATCCCATACGCGAACACTTGAGTTGGGTCTATCGATTAAGAAGCGCCACAGACGATTAGTGAGGGTGTTATGTAGTTGATAAGGAGACATACCGCTCGTTCCTCTCTCTTTAAACTTAACACCGTCTCTCCTCAGCACCGTCACCAAATGCGCCAAGAACTCCTCCGAATCCTGCTGTCTCATGGTCGAAAATTCCTCGTGGCCCTTCCCAATTAAAGTCTTGAAGCCCGTCGGTTTGATCCCATCCTGGAAGACGGGCTGAGGCGCCTCGGTCGATGACGTGTCCAGACCAGGAGGGTTCCCGGCACTACCACTAGTATAGTGAGCTGGATGCGCATATCGTCCGCTCAGCAAACCATCTGCGATCTTGAGCATCTGGCATTCTACACAGTCTGCTGGGAGAGACTCCGTGCACGTCTCAGCGTGCGTGCTAGCGAGAGGACTTTTGTAATACCGTTCCTGGAAAGCCGAGAGGGAAAAAAGGGATTGTAGGACCGAGGCCATGTAGCAGCTGTTACCCAGGTTCCGCAAACCTGTCAAGCCAGGTCCAAGTACAGGCTCGAGAGCCTTACCGTCATCGTCCGTCAGTGAGAAATCATATTTTAGATTATGTTCGATTTGCTACCAGAAGGAAAGATCAACCAGACGGAATGATTCAAATTTGAAAAATCATACCAGCTCCGTCATGCTCTTCTCGGTCTTCGTCTGCGTCTGAACGTTGATACCGAACGTCGATAAATGGCTCGCAAGCTCCGGATCGAGCTTAGCGTCGTTGCAAATGTAGCAATAGATATCTGCGCTACCCTCAGGAGTGATAGTCCCAAGTTTTACGCTGACCCCATGGCCAGTCTCCTCAAAATGTTTCAGTCCGTGACCATTGCCTCCAAGTCCACCATACTGCTGTCTACCGCATCCAAGTGACCCACATGTGAGACAAAGCCAGAGGTTTTCTTTCAAGTCACAGGCGCTGCAATGTGCGAGCCCGGAGGCGGGAATGGGTCCGACAGCAAACTGCTCGAGCGTGAGTGTATGTTCACAAGCAAGAATTTCTTCTTCCCAAGCTTTGACTTCGGATTGACGTGCGGAGGAAAGTGACTGCATGACACCGTCTACAAGAGATTTCACCTGTACAAAGGATATCAAGTAAGTTCATGTTGTGATAAAGAACAAGCATAGAGACACACTTTTGAATCACTCGTCGCTGCAGGTATCTCCTTTCCCTTGCTTGAATCGCATTTCCAACATTTCAGAATCGTGACATGCTCGTACTTGTCCTCCTCTCGCTCTTCCACAATAGCTAGCTTCTTCATCTTTGCAGGGGGCTCTTCATCTTCAGCCTGAACAAAAATAACATTACTAAGAGGTGGAACTTCAACGACAATAACAGCCACTCACGCGTTGCGCAGATGGCTTAGCTTTACGCTTGACATTCAACGTAAAAGGATGCCCTGATTTCTTAAAATGAGTCGAGGCATGGTGTCTTTCAGAACTCAAGCATCCCCCGTCGAAGCACGTCAAGCAAACATCGATCCCGAGCGGGCTGTCCTACATCGATCAAAGTGAATAAACACCCTTTCTGTCAGAATTTGGGGTCGAAGCTGACCTGATCATCGAAGCATTGCGTACATTCTTCACGATGTACAGATTGAGAGAGTTTTGGAGGCTGGAGACGTGTTAGATGGTCAAGATGAGTACAGGACATGATGAGCGTTGCTAGTAGAGTCAGTGCGCCACAAACTGGCGCTTCACGGTCACGAGGCGCTACTTACGCGTCGCTCAAGGGCCGGTCTGCCATGAGAAGCCTTTGTCAAATAAGTAACAGCAAATTCAGCGAGCCGCCGGCAAGCTCTCGAGTCTTCTCAACTGCTCGGAGCTCCTCGACCACTGGCTCGCCGGCTCTCTATTTCCTTCATGAAACATGGATATTCGCGCTTCATTAAAAAGGGCTGCTATATGGTCTCAATGTGTATACTCACTCGATGAAGGACCTCAAATCCACTCAGACCAATGGCCTCATTAGTCCCAGGCTATTCTCGCTATCTGTACACACGAGCACACCCTAGACTGCTTAAAGCCCGACAATTCCTCCGGTACATTCCTTCAGATTCTTCCCGAAAACATTCACTACTGTCAGGAAGTTAAGCTGTATAATTGTCAACTGATGACAATGATACGCGTCAGTTCTCGGGCGACTGACCCAAGAAGCTTCAAGTGGCATGGTCTATTTCGTCCTAGGCACCATATGCATCCTTCTCTCGTCCCCAGGTCAAACACACTCACTCGAGCTTCTCTCTCGGCGGGTGACGAGAATTAACTCTGATCTTGTGGTCTCATCATGAGACTCGTTGTGGAGCCTTCAACAGTGTCTTTCGCCTACTCTAGGGCATTTTTACTGCTTTTTTTCCACATTGGACTACAACCCGAATGGGCCTGCTTGGACCAGTATTCTGCCACATGTCATGTCCTACTGCATGCATCTAACTCCCATTGACTGACCATTCTACGGATCTTGCAACCTGATACTCAAAGCGCAGGCGTTGTCATGTGAATGACAAACCATCAAGTCTATGCATGGCCATAGCTAATCGGAATCCAGGTAAATATGTTTCCACATCTTTGCTTTCCTCGCTTATCCTAAATCTCGAAAGTCGCCCAAAAAGGTTGATTCAAGGCTTCGACCTAAATACTGCATACTTTAACTTGGTTTTTGGGCATCTGACGCGCAGTACCAACGCAATTATTCTGGCTTAATTAGGTCAGTCTTCTTGCAGCAACTTATACTACTATCGGATTTGGTATTTTCACAACTCTTCGAATTGCGAGTTCACATTATTGAGCTGAACCCTTAGTGTCGAGTGAACAGCATAGGCCTGGGCCTTGTTTACAATCTGGGGTCGGGATATTGGGCGCTGGGTCGGTCGGTTTACCATCCGGTTTTAGCCATTCCGAGTGGTCAGGTCTGAGGTTGACCCACGAGAAGTTTGATTTCTCAATTCTCGCCAAAACTGACTTGCGTATGGCCAACTTGGGTTCCGGACGAGGCTTAGGTCCTTCTTCTCTTGCTTTTTCTGAATTACCGCAGTCATTAAAAGACGCTATTTTCCGAAATAGGTGATTTTTGATTTTCGGGAGCACCTTTATGATGTTTTCTTTCCTTGTAATTCACAGGCGAATTTCTTCAAGCCATATCATGGGGACTCGTACAACAACACCCTCACGAATATCTCCTCTGGGCACTTGACATTTCCCATGTTTTAGCGCCATTCTTCAACGCATCGAACAAGCTCGTGGAGTTTTTGTCGCATGGAAGCAATTCACTTTCTGGGTCGTTCTCTGAAATTCTACCTTCTGTATAACCAAACAGATAGCGTCGAATGACTACCAGGATGTGTACAGGTGATTATTTGCAATTTCTCGTGATGCGATGGCATTGAGTGGCATTGTGCCTTTCTTTTCATTCTAGCGAGGTCATACCTCGTAGGCACTACGTAGAGGTAGGGCTGAATTCTGGTTTATTATTCGAAAACAGGCATGGACAGTTTGTATATAAGAAGAGAGATGGAGTAGAAAGTTGGGAGTTGGAATCGAGCGATATGCAGTTCTCGATCCTCTGGCCCTCCATCTTCCTCCTCGCCGCATCTTCTTCTCTTGGCTCTTTCATCCCCTCGAGTTTGAGTCAAAGTACCAATGAGACACTCACCACTAGGCAGAGCTTGGACTCTAAGCTCGTCTTCTGTCATTTCATGGAAAGTATCTTGCTTATGCTCCAAACTTCCCAGCTTCACGCACCGTATCGCTTACATATACTCTCTAGATTGGAATCACATCAGACAGAACCAGTGCCTCCGATTATGACGATGACATGCAACGTGCCAAATCCCTCGGGATTGATGCCTTCGCCTTGAATATTGGTACCGATCCATACACCGACACCCAACTCGGCTTCGCCTACCAGTCCGCCGCCAACAATGGCATGAAAGTCTTTATCTCCTTCGATTTCAACTGGTGGTCCCCAAGTAATGCCGCCGGTGTCGGAGCCAAAATTGCTCAATACGCCTCTCAGTCCGCACAGCTGCTCGTTGATAGCAAAGTCTTTGCGTCCTCCTTCGCTGGCGATGGGCTCGATATCGCCACCGTTCGGTCAGCTGCTGGAAGAGATGTTTACTTTGCGCCGAATTTTCATCCTGGCCAGGCAGATTTTAGCCCTCTTGATGGAGCGTTGAATTGGATGGGATGGGAAAACAATGGTGATAACAAGGCGCCACAAGACGGAATTACTGTTACTGTTAATAGTGGGGACCAGTCGTATAATTCTACCCTCTCAGGAAAAGGATATATTGCTCGTGAGTTCGCTCAACACCATTGCTGTACTATCCTCTGACCAAATCCATCGACAGCTGCTTCCGCGTGGTTTTGTGAGCTGTTCCTCTCCTTCATACCTTGTAGCATCTGAGCTGAAGGTTCCGATCCAACAGCTACGCACTTCGGTGCCGAAGTGTCGTACAGCAAGAATTGGGTATTCCCAGGCGATCTCTTATGGTACATGCGCTGGCTAGAAATACTTGCCTTACGGCCCACCTTTGTCGAGATTGTGACGTGGAATGACTACGGAGAGTCTCACTACATCGGCCCTCTCTCCTCACCACATACGGATGATGGTGGCTCCAAGTGGGTTAACGATATGTAAGCGCTCCCTTCTCCACGACTTTCATCGTCTTAATTACGGGATTCGCAGGCCGCATGGAGGTTGGCTCGACATGGCCAAGCCTTTCATTGCAGCATACAAAGCTGGGGCATCCTCGGTCAACAGCTTCATCACCTCCGACCAAATAATCTACTGGTATAGAATAACGCCCAAAGACCTCGACTGTGACTCTACGGACACAACTATGGGGCCCGCTAACAACGCCAGTGGGAATTACTTCGAGGGACGTCCAAACGGCTACGAAACTCTTGCAGACGATGTATTCGTTGTTCCTCTCCTTACCTCAGCAGGTACTATCACTGTGAACTCTGGTGCTGTGGAGTACACCTTCGATGCTCCCGCCGGCGCATCAGCCTTCTCCGTCCCATTCCAAGTTGGCGCGCAGAGCTTTACCCTGTCACGCGGTGGCTCCACGGTCATGTCGGCTACTAGCCTGAAGGTTATACAAGATACGTGTCCTTGTGGGATTTATAACTTTAATGCGTACGTCGGGACTGTCCCGGAAAGTCCTAGAGATGTTCTGCAACCTGCTGGTCTAACAGCGTTCACGAACGGCCTTAAAGTTGCGTGCGACGCGACTCCATCGTTACCTGCTACACCTCCCGCTACGACTGCTGCTACTGCTACGAGTTCTGCGACAGCTGCACCTACTTCCCCGGCGGTTTAATATTCTTATTTCTATCTTTAATTCTCTTTCTCCTGACCGTATTTCTTATGTTGACCATAACAATCATGTTCGCCGCTAGCAGCAGTATTTTACTAGTATTGATATTTGTATGTAAGTTACCTGGGATGTATTTGTACCAAAGGTCATCATTATTTGAATTCGATTTTCCTGCACGATTAGAGACAGCAAACTACCGTCCAGGCCATCGTATCCCGTCCGTCAAGTACTATTCGCCGGTGAATCGTATAGTGGAGGATCATGCCAAAGACTCGCTCATGAAAACGGTTTCTTTCCGGGCCTGATCTCGTATGTGTAGGATAGTGCGACTTGCGAGGATGAAATGAATCACGCATTCCATTCTGAACGGAATGAGTGAGCTATCCTAGTGGCGTGCTTGAAGGGTACAAGACGACTTTCTCCTTCGTTCCACTGGAACCCTACTCCTATCCCGGCTCCGACTAACACTCCGGCCCACCGAACCAACGATGCACAAAGCAGCACATACAACCACATCAGACTTCACGTCGCATCTGTTCATGAGGCCTATTCCACGCTCCTTGCTTCAATAGCCATCACAGGTACTCGTGTCCATAATGAGAGGGTCGAGGGAGAGCTGCTTATGAACGAATTTGAAGACGACGAAAATCTGAAAATTTTTGATCCTTGTTGGAGGAGACAGAACGACACCAAAAACGGCGTGAAAGGAGTCTAGCCTAAACCTTTGTTAGGGCTGCAGGGTGCGAAGTGACTCGGGGAAGGTGGTAGATGTAAAGAGTGAAGAAGCCGTAGAACGTGGGCTTGTGCATTGGTATGCCTGACACAACCATTTTCCCTTGCGATTGGGTACCAGAACTCCTTGCCCAGCTCCTTGCCTCTACGCCAACATCTACCCCGCCCACCGTGTCTACTAGCTCCACCAAAAGCCAGACAAGATCGCCAAGATTCGAGACCCGGACACGCTTCTCGGAGACATTCGATGATGAGTGTTCAACGTTGGCTAGACATTGCAGGACTGGGGAGGCGGGCAAAAAATTCCACAGCAAGAAGCTCTAAAGCAACATAAACGTTCGTAGCACCACACTATCCTCATCAACAGCTCCGCCGCGCCGAATGTTTATCGACGAACAAAACAGCCTCGCGGCATCCTTCCCTTCACGAAAGCTGGAAAGGCGAAACAGACCCGTCTCAATCTCGCATTGCTTCAATCTCGTTCGTACTCGATTCAAGATAGGCGTCGTAGGAGTCCTGATAAGCGGCTAGAGGAGTAGGATGAGATCAGTACAGTCAATAGACGACGGAAGGAGACAGGGAGGGAAACAAAGAAGAGGAAAGAGAATTAATGGAGCCACACAATATATAGAGAGAGAACGCAGGAAAGAAAGATCCATAAAGCGTGGAACGGTATAGAAGGGAAAAAAGGAGTGAGAGCGGGAGATATACAAAAAGGTATGAAGGTCAACGAAGAAGAAATAGAGAGCACGGACATGAACAGAAGAGTAGTATAGGAGTAAGCAAGAGAGATGGAGGAAAAAGAGAGCAGACGAATAGGAACAGTAAAGGAAGAGAGATAAGAGCGGACAAAAAGAAGCAGGAAAGAAAATGGAAGAAGGGGGAAAGGGAACAAGGCACAAGAGAGAGTGCAAAAAAGCATCAAGGAGAGAACGAGGAATAGACAAAATAAACAGAGATAGAAAAGAGGTGGATGAAGAGAAAGAGGGATGACTGGAGGGGAAGAAATGAAGAATAAATGGAGAAAGAGATAGGAGAGAAGATATGGAATAGAAAGAGCAGTAGCGCATAATGAGACGAAACGGGATACAAGAAACAAGACAAAGGAAAGACGAGACAGAAATGAATAACAGTCGAAATAAAACACGAGAGAGAAGAGGCATAAGCAAACAGAAAACATGAGAAGAATAGTAAACAGGCACAAGGCGCGAAAAAATTGAGAACTCCAAACTAACGAACCTGGGGCATTGGCTTGAGCCCGGTACCTAGCCACAACTTCGCGATTATGCTCGACAGCCGCGAGCTGAGCGTGCTTGATAGTGCCTGATATACTTACAATGAGCATACACCAACCATAAGTAGAAGAAAGTGCATATTTACCGGAAACATGAACGACATGAGGTACACACGTAACACCATCTATGCTATCAAGCATCGTCACTGCACCCCAAGCAATTTTATGATCTCGAGCAACGCGGATGATGCAGATATTGGTAACAGGAGAGAAATATTTCACTATAAATCGAGGAAAGATCTATCAGTAAGATAATACAACAAAGCGAATAATTGGAGTCAGTTACCGGTCAAAGACAATCCTACTGTCCCCCAGCCAATATCGCCAAAATGGCTCAATACGCTCTGTTTTACAGCCGCCCAGATTTGCTTCTGGTCAAAAGAATTCTGGGTTTGAGCTGGAGCTGTATTGGCTTTGTTTCCAACTCCAGCGACGTTGCTTATGTTGTTCAATGATACAGCCGGTGAAACAGGTATGAATTCGACAAGCAGCCAACGATTCTTCGGTCCTGGAAAGTTATAGCAGATGTTACTTCTTTCGAACAAGAATATAGTAGTACCTTAAAGCGGACCATTTGAAGCAGCTTTGCTCTTCGTTGTCGTTATCAGCGTACGAGCCAGTCAGGAAGGGACTGAACGGACACTGGACAGTGGGCTTCAATATTGCAACCTTGGGCCTGTCCCACGCATCGCCACCGTTGATATCCCATTTCGGAACCTTCTTCATCAAGCTTGAGCTTGAGTCACTACGTGCTACTGTGGCACGATGGCCTGGAATCTGATGTCTGGAGTTCGGTATATAAAGAGGACATTTGGGGCATCCTACTCATTCAACCTTTTCTTTTACTTACTATCACCAGGTAGTCTCTGTTTCGTCTTTCTAGGTCGCACCTACTAAATTGATTTGTTTCTTTATCCAAGTTTCAGGCTACAGTTGTAAAAGATGTCTTTTCTGATCCAGCTTTACGCGCCCGAACACCCAATCAAATTTGTAACAATCAAGTCTCGCAGGGCTGAAGTCGTTCGTACTTTCAATGTCGAGCTTAAGGTACCGTGATTCCTGCCAGTACGTGTTTCACTGGGTTAACCGAACCTCTTGAACACAAAGGCAGGTCAAACCAAAATCGAAATTACTGGCCTTCTGGGCAGCATCGACACCGACTCTGTGCGTGTAACCGGGTTGGGCTCGTCTAGCCTTGGAAGCGGCGGTGGACTGTGTCTATACGATGTTGTCTCTACCGTTTCATCCAAAGAACCACCTCCCAGTACCACTACGAATGATAAACACTCCATCACTGATCTTTCTAACTTGCCTTCCGCATCATGTCCCGTCCGTCAAGTACATTCGCCGGTGAATCGTATAGTGGAGGACCACGCCAAAGACTCGCTCATGAAAACAGTTTCTGTCCGGGCCTGAACTCGTATGTGTAGGATAGTACGACTTGCGAGGATGGAATGAATCACACATTCCATTCTGAAGGGGAGGAGTGAGCTATCCTCGTGTGAACTCAAAATCGAAAAAAAAAATTACGTGAAAAAGAAGTATGTGAGGTTTGCCTGTCATAGTCATCATTCATATGAGAAAGAGCAAATTCTAATCAAGTTTGGGAAAACCAAAAGACATACCGGCGAAGAATGCACTATGCTGATGTTGATAACAGAAAGAACTGGCAAAACGGATGTTAGTGAATGTATATACAAAGATTATTTGTGGTATTTACTGAGAAGGTATGCATAGTACATCACTCCTAAAGGTTGCGTTGACCGTTAGTATGCTCTGTATGTATCATTGTCAAGGTGTAAAACTGATGTACCGTCACGATAGATAGTAAAAAGCAGTGGAGAATAAACGAAGGGAGATGATTCTCTAGACTTATCTAAGATAAAGCAACTCCGAGTTCAGAACTTCGACCGACCGGAAGACGCATGCCTGATTACTCACAAGCTGAAATCCCGGGCAGGAGAACCAGAACAAAGAGCCCTTTGGAAACGATTCATTAGAAACATTGCAGATACGTCTGGCCCTGTACTCACCAGTCTCATATACAGCCAGCATAACAAAGCACAAGCCCCATAGATGATCAACACTAACGAGCCAGCAACCGGGAAATGGAGAAGGTGCAGGCATAACTTCATAAGCGCATTCAGCGACACATCAACAGAAGCATTATAGAATGACGTACCTTGTGCGCTGTGGAAGCCGAGACCAAGGGAAATATATATAACGAACCAGCATACAAGAAAGAAGATGGGAAGGAAGATGGTCAGTCTCTGACTTCTTTTCCATAAGGCCCATACGCGGATGGTTAGAATCACTACGGATTTGACTTGAAGTTCATGCCTTTTGGATTGACTAAAAACTTAGGATGATAGCCTACCTTCCGAGATGCCAACTCCGGTAACGCATAGCCCTGTTGACCACAAGCGAGTGGATTGACTCTGTTACAAGTGTTCGGGTACTCGGAGGCCTCTCACTTACATCCTACGCAACTAAAGTACACGTCGCAATGATTTTTAATCTCCGTTGAAAAGGATACGATCACTGAAGCAGAGGTCATGAATTCGCGGCCTTGTTGAAATGGATGGCAGGAACTTACCCAAAAGGAAGAAGCCCATATAAACGAAGGGTATGTGCCTCTGGAGCAAATAAAGCACCTTGACCGCTCCCAAGGGTGCTGACCATATCAATTCAAGCTCAAGTGGAAAGGTCAGCAGATAGTCGTACACCAGAAGAGAGGCAGCTGCAACTGTGGGAATACAATATGTATGCACTAGAATGAGCCCCTCATGTGAATCGAACACCCCTGAGCCACGTACAGGTGAAATCCTATGAAGATTTTCGTTAAGTAAAAAAGCTCAAGGGACGGCTCGAGATGTACATACTGAAACCAATCTGTTGTGTGCACCTGCGGTTGCCAGTGAATTATCAAAGAGCATCCTTGAGAATCAACGAAAAAGAGGTGGAGTTGGAGAGTCACATCCCTAACATGAGGGTTTATACGTATACGCTTCTTCATTGCTGTGTAAAGATAATAAAGAACAGGAACAATGGCGAATTCGAATACTGTTTTTTGGTTTGCTCCTCCCATGAACCCTTAATGAAATGAGGGGTTCGACATCACTTGTCCGATCGAAGAGCGCTGATAATGAGGAAATGAGACGATTCATCATCGAAATTACCCACTGAATGTCAATCGGGCCTTGGGATCTGTTTCACCGGAGGGAGGTCTCGAAAAAAAAGTCCAGAAAAAGCGAAAGCCAATGGCCAACATCATGATATGAGCAACGGCCATCGCGTTCTGCATGAGCGTAAACATCGCATGTTTTCAAACTTCAACAGAGAATTATTACGATCGAGAATCGGCATGGTTAGCGCGTATATCCTAGAAGACACACAACATACTAATAATAATCGCGTCTGTGAGCAACATTATTCTACCCTGAATTCGACTTGAAGGAAGCCTCAAACGAACACCACATGTATCCTGTGAAGTGTACATGTATTTGAGCCAGATTTAGACAGAGTGTTACGAGCAGAGTGCGGATAAAAGTCTAGAGCAAGGATGCATCGATGGATGCCGGCCGGAGTGTCCAATGATGCGCTGTGACCGTGACCGTGACAGAGTCAGATCAAAGCGAATTTCGAAAGCTCAGGCTGTCCTCGAGATGAGTAGCTGAATACAGGGTAGGTAATGCCACTGACTCACCTTTCCTCACTTCCTCCTTCTGATGAATGCCAGTATGCGCGATCCCTAGGCACTGTACCCGGCCACATTCCATGACTTAATCATCGCCGTATAGCTGAAATTTTCCACTGCTTCCTTCGCGCTCTGAAGCGGTTCGCATTTAACAATAATTCCACTTGTCATATCTGTTGGGATGACCATTTGATTACCTCCTCGGGGAAGTACTGCGATTCGAATAAAGGATGAGGTATCCATATTGGCCCATTTCTTCCGCAATTGCTCACGAGCTACCCCCCATAACGTGAACCCATCAGAGTTTTTCTTGGGTATCCATACCTGAAAGATTCGTCATCATTAGCGGTAGGCTCTCAAAATGATTTTGAAAAGTATGTAGACTGTGTGTACTTACTTTCTTGAGCTGTATCCAATGATTTTGGTCTGTGGCGCAGAAGTAGCAGACCATAGGCTTCGTTCCTTTTCTCTCCGCGGCTTCTTCTGCATAGTCTTCGACACTAGTGCATGTTTTCATGACGAATGCATGAAGAAAATGAGGAGATCATACCTGGACAACATATCAGCAAGGTAGATTCCGTTTCCTAGTGTAGCACCAACAAGGCTAGTGGCTTGCTTGAAAAACGTTCCGTCTTCGTATTTTTGGGCTCGACCAGTTTCGACGCCGGTATAGCCAAGAAATACTGAAGTAGTGCGAGCCCGCAAGTCTTCCAAGGCAGTTCCATTGGTCTGATTTGAAGTTTTAGACACATGAGAGATAGGGAGGACATAGACGACGCACCACAGGCATCGCACATGCCATTTGTACGAGGCAAATCGTTGTGAAAGCCATTGCAAGCGCGACAAATTGACGGCTGACAGCAAACAACATCGTGATTCAAGACGTGAGGAATAGGTATCAATGGAAGCAACTGAGTAGGAAATTAGAGTCGAGCAACGGCACGTATAGTGTCGAAGACGTGCCAGACGTTCAGTTGTACGTGTTGAGAGGGCCAGCCTGAGGAAAAAAGTATAGGGGTCGTGGCGCCTGCCTTTTATACGGAATTCAAGCCAAGTAAATCAAGTGCAACTCCGAGCGCACAAGGTTAAGGAGGAACCGGATCCCGTACTGCACCGCTATTAGATATGAATCCTGAGCGCTGAGCTTGAAGCGTTGACGTTGATCGACTGAACTACATATCCAACGAGCTCGGCGTGAATGGTCGCAACTTTCATGGCTATAGATCTTTTGAAAAGGATTTCATATAGTTTCTGAGAGGTCAAGTCTTCTCATCTACATACCTAAGTGAAGTCAAGCACATAGTAACCGTGATGAAAAGCCGAGGCACAGGCTGAGGCGCTTAGCAGGTATTTCAGGTCACGTGGATAGCAGTGCAAAACAAATTTTTTTCTCCTTTTTTGAAGTATCTTCAGCGACTAGCTTGTATATCGTTTAGACTCTTTCCTTCGTTTCTTTTTCGTTTCTTTCTGCTCATGGCTTCAAATGTTCAAAATGGCTCAGCAGAGCCTTCGCCAGAGGCTTCGACACTCCCTGCTGTCGTCGGCATCAATTTTGGCAACTCTTACGCATCGATCGCCGTCTTCACAAAGGTCAATTATATTTTCAAGTTTCCAAATTTATCCAGCCTTTGACAAGAACGACTATGCTTAGGAAGGGCTGGCTGAATGTATTGCGAATGAAGATGGAGAGCGACAAATTGCTTGTGCATTAGCATTTTTTGGTGAAGAAATGGTAGATCGACTTTGATGACGCGAAGGAGCACAGAAGCATTCATTGATTTCTCTGCAGTATATTGGAAATCCTGCCAAGCACCAGCTTGTAAAAAATGCAAAAAACACGATTGTAGGATTCCGAAATCACTTGGGCAAAAAGTGTGTAAAGTTTTGTGATTAACTTTCTTTTTTTTTCGCTCATAGAATATTGCAGATTCTCTGAAATTCCTCAAACTCAATCGACAACGTCCGCTCCTGTTATACAACACCCGGAGCTTTCAGATGAACCAGCGTACAAAGTTGAAGTATTACAGCCCGCACCCTCGCCACTACCTACTAGCGCGACTGGCACCCCTGCCGCCTCATCAGCACCGACACCCCGCTCGGAACCGGTGCCAGCCGAACGTATTCTTACCGTATCCGAAGTGACGACCATCTTCCTCAAATCTCTCCTCCAATCTGCTGAGGATTTCCTTGGAAAAAAGGTTCAAGGTGCCGTCATCACCATTCCTTCCACCTTCACCGATGCCCAGAAAGTAGCCCTCGAAAAAGCTGCGGCTGATGCAGGTATTACTGTGTATCAGTTGCTTGAAGAGCCTGCTGCTGTTGCAGCGACGACAACCACTGAAGCCTGGAACCCGACGCTCCCCACGGACCGTACCCAGCTCGTGGTTGACGTCGGTTCTTCATCCCTCTCCCTCTCCCTTCTCTCCATCCGCCAAGGCCTCACTCACATCCTCGCCTCATCTACTACTACCTCAGTCGGTGGAAACACCATCGACGACAAACTCATCACTTTCTTTGCCAACGACTTCACAAAGAGAACTAAAACTCCACTGACTGTGTGCTCCTCCAATCCTTCTACGGCAGACGCTCGTGCGGAAGCGAAGCTGCGTCTCGCCGTCGAGCACACAAAGCGTACGCTTAGCGCATCTCCAGGTGCCGCCACCTGCTCCGTCGAGTCACTCAAAGATGGTGTAGATTTCACCGGGTCCATCAACCGCATGCGCTTTGACATGCTCGTACGGCCGATTTATCAGTCCGTTGCGGACGCTGTCATCGAGCTTCTCGCTTCGATCAACTTTGATGCTCACTACGTCGATGAGATTGTCTATGTCGGCGGAACGACGTGTTTGCCTGGTCTGGACGAGCACCTCTGTCTCACCGGCGGCTTTAACGAAGACATCAACACGCCGTTTACACAGGGTACTGTCATTGGCGGCGGTATTGGTGACCCGACTACTGTATTGGCTCGGGGATGTGCATTGCAGGCTGAGCTACTTGCTACTTTACCTGCTGAAGATGGATTGAGAAAGGCGTTCGGTGGCGCTACCGAAGTAAAAGTCATTTCGAAGACCTTGGGGCTGCTTTTCCCGGACGAGTCGGGAAATGAGATCGGTGGGACATGGATTCCTGTTCTGTTGAAAGAGACTGCTCTTCCTGCGAGAAGAATAGTTACCTTTGACATTGGACTGTCTGAGGAGTCCAAAAAATTCGCTTTTGAGGTCTGGGAAGCTTCGGAGGGAATTCGAGTAGAGAAGGTTAAACCCCCGAAGGTTGAGCTATCTGATGATGAGGGTGCGGAAGACGAGGAAGAGGAAGAGGAGGTTGAGGTTAAGCACAAAACAGTGACTAAAGAGACCTTATTGGGTGCTGCTCAAGCAGACGCGAAATTGGGTATTCAGGTCAAAGGACCATCAAAAGAGGCTGGAAAGTGGACTACGACCGTCGAGGCCCAGTTCACAGTGTCCGCTGAAGGGGCAGTAGATGTTTCCATAAAGGAGATTGGGAAAGACGGTACAACAGTCACTCTCAGTGTGCCCGCGCCATGATGTTCATAGTCGAACTAAAGTTCCTGCTGTACCTGTAGAGATGTATGCCTCTGTAAGGTAGCTTTCTCGTGGCATGTTACATTGCCTTCCATTCACCCTTGGTGACATGTTACTGTAGATTTGATATAGATTTATTATCAACTGGAATTACATGTAAGCCATAGGGTAATTGTTCAATACTCAATCGTCACTTCTGTGTTGAACCAAGAATGTAATTTAACATCAGACGAGTGGCAGTGAGAGGCATAACTATAAGCTCGTCTTGGTACAAGGATATGCTGACCGCAAAGAGCTATTTCTTGATTCTGTGGCAGGAAGAATTAGGATAGTGTGCTCATTTGGGCTTTGAAACGGCAAGGCACCCTGGCACGGGTCCGACTAAATTCTTGAACCGTGAGGCCACGAAACAAGATAACATCGTAGTACAAGATGATGCTTCAGGCCTCAGGTGAGACTATAGGCAGGGCTACAAATGAATTTGTCACAACGCTGGTCTGAATTTGACTGAACAAGCCATTTACTCACCGATGGCGTAACCCCAGTATCAGCAAGAATGGTTTTATCTTTATCGCGGCTGCTGAACTCCGTTCTAGAACCTGAGTTGAAGTATCGCGGCGTTTCCATCGGCTGTTCGAAGGTTTCTGATGATACCAAAGGCTCCTGCGTCCGTGATTCACCCAAAGGACCTCCCTCTGCACTTGACAGCTTCTCGAACGCTTGCTGGAGAGACCGAACGACTCGCGAAAATGTCGGCCTTTCCATAAATCCGGCAGTCCAGCATCGCTCCAGGATGTTCCTTATCCCCAGCCAGTCGACTATCTTTGAAGGGAACGGTGGCCTTTTATCTTGTTCTAATTCGAGAGTTAGTATGACTATCGGGCAGATGGTAGGCTAGAGCTTACCCAGCACATATTTCCTGACCACGTCGTCTGGTGTCATCGGCCATGGTAGGCTACCCATCGTGACAATTTCCACGCATGTTATAGCAAACGCGTATACATCGTTTTCTCTTGTGAGCAGGGAGCGCTCGGCCATGAGTTCAGGAGACTGCCATCGAAGTCCGTCTACAGAGTGTATGAGATAAATCATTTAAATATATGACACAAGATCGGAAGACTCACGCGCATGCTTTGCACTTGCATACGTGATCTGTGAAAGTGGCTTGCTATGTCCAAAGTCCGCCAGCACATAGTGCAAACTATTGTCCAGCAGCACGTTGGCACCCTAAGAGTATACACTTTAAACACGAGAAAGCGGGAGCAGTGAGGTTACTCACTTTCAAGTCGCCATGGACAATATGAGAATTATGTAGGTATTCCATCCCCGTGGCAATCTCAATCATGAACCTCAACAAGTCAGGCTCTGAGCTGTCACCGTATACCTCGGAAACTAGAGATTTCCCCATGTGCATATTTCCGTCCCACTCTAGCCGCTTCAAATATTCCGTCAAACTCCCGTTTCTCATGTACGGGCTTACTAAAAACCAAGGAAGATCTCCCTCGGGTTCACTGGCGCCGTAAAGCCTCAAGACATTGAGATGGTTTAATGAACGCCACACTGATAATTCGTCTTCGAATACGTTCCGGGGTGTAGATGGCTCCAGCACCTTGATTGCAATAACCCGATGTCTCCATGTCCCTTTGTATACATTGGAGAAAAAGCCCCGGCCAATGAGTTCTTGGAACATGACATCTCCTCTGCAAGTAGAACGTTGATATCATGAGACTGAACAACTAGCACACAAATACGCACTTTTGTATGGTCCAACTCGGTAAATCCAGTTCGTATCCCTGAGCTAACCTCTGCAGAGCGACGATCTCTGTCTCAATCAACTCCCCATCCATGACGGCGCTTTGTTTCTCATCCATAGGCCAAGTGAATGATCTCGTATGCGGAAGTTTTCGAGTCGATCGCATAGCTGAACTCGGAGGGGGGCGAAAATACGGATCTTGGCCGTCCAAAGCCCGAAGCAAGGTCTTTATTGCTTGCGGCATATCATTACTGGCAACTTGCAAGACTTTCTTCATGTCCCGATCAGTTGGAGCGTCCAAAGCCGCTTTAAGCAACTGTCGAAGGTCGGCCGTGTCTTTCGCTTTGTCTAATTCGTTTTGGCGCTCGTGCAACCGACGAAGGCGTTTGCGGATACGATCAGCATCTGATACAGCCATGTCATCTGCGATTGGGGGCGCGGGGGAGAAATTAGTCAACCCTAAATCCTCTTCAATACCTTCGATTGGCGAAAGGTTTTCTTCCCGGTTCGTGACGGATTCTTCTAGTAGAAGTGTTTCCTTCGATTCAGATACAGACTGGTTTGTGGAGGACTTGACGTTCTTCAGAACACGAAGAAGTATAGACATCTATGTAATGAAACATCAGAACGAGATATCAGTTTGAACAAGAATCCGGCTTACATTGAAGAGATATAGGCAATCATGCAATGCTTCATTACATCTTTCAATTTCCAGCAAGATGGCCTCCCGGTCCAAGTACCGTCTCCAAAAGGGCTGGTGTTTCAAATTAATGAGCAGATCGAAAATCTGATTAAACGCGCTGTAAAAGAAGTATATGAGTTAAGTCCAACTCTATCATGCCAAAGAAAAACTCCCACTTTTCCAATTGCTCCAGTGGTCTGGAAAGCTCGATGAGGACCCGCTTGCCACCCTCATGAACTTCCTCATATATTGCAAGAAGAATATCTGCGCAGCGGCCAGTCATCCGTAGGCAAGCCAATCTGTTTGACTAGAGGATCGGAAACAGTTAGTTCAGAAGCAACCGCGACATCGTGCAAGTATGACTTACGCCAACTTTGTCCAGAGCATCCCAAATATTCAACAATAACTTTACGACTGCTGCGAGTCCAGGAACAGGTATAGTCTCTCCTGCCGCTGAAACAACTTCCAGTCCAGTTCGGACGATCTCTCCAATCGACTTTACAGCTAGATCTACGCGCTATGGTACTCGGTCAGCATTGACATAGATAATAAGATATTGGTTACGCACAGATTTTGTGCGCAGATATGCGTCTGTTTGTTCTTTTGGGACGGAATGCTTCTTTGACGGCGTTCCTTTCCATGGCCTAGGGCTGAACTTGCTGAATAAGGATGTTGAGGAGTCTCTTGAATCATGAGAGGTACTAGTCTCCCTCGAACTTGATGGGGATATGGTCACCACAGGCCGCCCACGCCCATGAAAGCTTATATCTGGTCTGGTCATAGACATAGACTCCAGCAGCGCGGTGTGTTCAGAGTTGTGGTCGGAAGAGAATAGCCCTTTGAGCTCATGATGGGATGTAGGTGGTGTAAGCGAAATATGGGGTGTAGTTGGGTCAGAATCGGGTCGCTTTTTAGAATGGGGTGAAGAGGAGGCTGAAGAATGCCCAGAGGCTGGAGGCGAAAGGGACATTGCGAGAACTTGTTATAGGTATAGGGAGGTGTAGAAGGTTGCGAAATGTGAGAAAATGTGGGCCCGTCCTGAATAGCCTTTATATTCTTCAAGCATTGAATATTGACGCCCAGGTGGCAATAGAGGATGTATCGTTGTAGAAGATTTAGTGACTTGGACATGACACCTCGATAGCTTTAAACAGCATCCAAGTCAGCTGGCGACTGGCGTAGCGCTGCGGACGTCCTAGATCCTCTTCGTCATGAACGATGCGGTCAAGTCTTTGGCATGATGGTTGATTGATCTTCGATATGAATGAATGGGCCCGAGAGACAGTAGACGCCTGAATCCTGATGCAAAACAACACGAGGTAGGCAAAGTCGTGGAAAATTACATCAATTGTCAGGCCGACAACACGGCAACATAGCATCTCTGATGTTAGATTCTTAGCATCTCCATCGGACTCCACGGAGTCCACGCCCAGACCAAAACTATCAGGATCAACCCCGTCGCCGCCGCAAGAAACTTGGAGTGAAGAGGAAACTCTTCACCACTCGTCCACACCTATCGAGTTTTCAGGCTTTGCTAGGGTAGAGACCCCTTCACACGTATCTTTCGATGGAACCAAGATAGAACACATCTTCCGGTGCTCCGAGCCATGCAGTCATTAACGGTACCGACTTGTTGCGCCAGATGCCTCCGATCAACTTCAGCCTCTACGTTTTGACCCCCTTCAAACATTAATATTAGGACAGCGGAATCCGCAACAATGCATGCCTGTTCCACCAAGGATGCCGTTTAGGATGCCGGGATTGAAAGTAGGCCGGAAACGCTTGTGGCACCGCCGTAACGCCATACATAGTTTGAGGCTACACCTTCCATGTCGCTGAGTCACTCAGTCGTTGAGGCGCATAGCTTCCAGCTAGGTGTACAGTACCCGGGTTCCGGTATTGTTTTGCTAGGCTGTACAAAACGCGTGGAAGCAGCAAACGCATGATCTACTATGGGTATGGGCAAGTTGTAGCGCATAGAAATTTCAAGATCTTCAATTATTCAACAAGATGATCAGGAGATGGACGTACGTCAAAGTTGGTGTTGAAAAAATCCAGTTTTTAACTTTGCCAGATCATTTCCATAGACCAAGCTTCAAGTATAGCACGCTTGGCATCCGATGCGAAGTGAGCATTCTGATCATGATGAGGTATACGCAGAGTCCTAACTCTCAAGTCGATTCCCAAGACATTTTAAGTTTTCCGTGTAACATCTAGTCATGAACTGCTGGATTAGAGCGTTATCCGTTTTAAGGATGTATCATACCTTTCTGCCACCACGACCAACAACTCGAATAAGGAGCAGTAAAAAGTTGTAGGAAATTCGCCGGTGACTGCTAGTAGTAGAGTTTTATCCGCGCTCTGCTCGTGTCTAAAT
>RCHF01002045.1:0-12345 GCA_003987895.1 Neonothopanus nambi | reverse complement strand
CTAATCAGTTATCTCCGTTGGTGGATATGCTTCTAGACCGTCGGCACACTGTGGACTTCACATCGACGGATGTCCAAGCAGCGTCTACATAGGTTATATAAGCAGTCATTCAGACTCTAGCGCAGTGCAACAGTGGTATCACGTATAATTATCCTTCCAATGTCCCGTGGATTGCAAAAGACATTCCTAGGAGCTTCTAGAAGATGGGCAGCAATGCCAAGAGGGTGGGTCTGACCAAACCGAAGGTGCTAGCGGCTGGTAGTTACATCTTCTTCAGCTCTAGAACCGTACTGGTCACAATAACTAGATATACCATCGCATACCATAGTCATTCTACACTTTGGTTACTTCTAGAAGCATCTTAGGCTTTAGCTAGCCGTGTGGGAGCATGCTAGCTCTCATTTCCCAATGGTTTCAGACACGAAATATGACAAATTCGACGTCTAGAGGGCTGAACGCGTTTTCAGCGTAACATCTCCCCCAAACCAAAATATAGACCGTCCCCGGTCTGGTTACCAAGGTCATAGAGCTTCTAGAGGCTTCCTAGCACGAAGTCCAATAGTTACTCAACAGTCTCGAGCCTTTATGGCTTATGTAATACTTATTCCACAGAGTTGCCATGAGCAGCTGAATCTATTCGGAAACTGATCAGGGAGCCGGTGAGGCCATTCATCAAAATTTTCAAACTCCGACAGACGCCGAGTTCTTCGGCAAAACATCAACTTCGGCCATTTCCGTTCTTCTCAATCTTGTCAAGTCGCGCCAGGTAAGTCCGCGGTGACTCCATTCGATTCATTTCACAATCACGACTTCTCTGTCGTTTTAGCTTTTCATTCAATCAAAAACTTTTTGGCGGTGACTCAACCTGGACATATATATAGTTCGTTTCCAGGTGTTCACCCCATTTCTTTCTTTCTTTCCTTCCTTCACCACAACGCGTCCGCGCCGCAGCTCTAGAAAACTACGAACTTCGTCAAGTCCTCTGGTCTGAATGGGTACGCCGGTTCTATAGCCACTCGTCCCATTCCATCTCATCTTTGCCTTTCAGCTCCATCCAAGAAGAAGTCTAAGGCCCGAAACGTGACCTCTCCTTCACCTCCTGCTTCCGGTTTTTCCTCCTCTTCTCAACATCAGCTCGCCAACACTATTGCCAACATTATTAAGACCACCTATAGCCGTCGATACCTTCGTTCAAAAGGGAAGAAGCCATCCTATACCGAACTCAGCGATGCAGCCACGAAAGCTTCCCCTTCACTCGTAAGGTATCTCCTTTTCTTCATGTTCTTTAGCTCACTCAGTCACCCTTTCAGGCAAAGATGCTCTCGGCTGTCAACTTTGACCCAACTCAACTCTGCTCTCACGCTCTTGCCGTTTGGCAATGCACCGTTCGACTTGCCAACGCTGCCGAGGAGCAATTTCCAGATGTCCGTCAAGCCAGATGGTACGTCTCAAAGAAGAAATGGGAGCAAATGTTTGCGACCATCGAGGTACGTCCCTCCTTCCTCTTAATTCTCTTTTTCTCTAACTTCCTTTCGTCTTAGTATCACGATTTCAGTAACCGCGTCGAGAAGG
Organism: Neonothopanus nambi; assembly: GCA_003987895.1. NCBI lineage: Eukaryota > Fungi > Basidiomycota > Agaricomycetes > Agaricales > Omphalotaceae > Neonothopanus > Neonothopanus nambi. The sequence continues at coordinate 10,773 of RCHF01002045.1, read as the reverse complement.
AGTGTGATGAAGACATCTCCAATCAACCCGCACCTCCCTCGGACGACGAAGCACCAAGTTCTGCCGACGAGAAGCCTGACCCTCCTATTGAGGCCGCTTCCTCATCTTCCGATGAATCTGACACTTCTCTGGTATGTCTTTCTTCATTTATTCATCTATCCCTGCTCATATAACTTAATCTTTCGTAGCCTCCTATGTCTAAGAAGCGCAAACAAGATCACGACCACACTCCGGAAACCAAGTCAGTGAAGAAACAGCGTGTCGGTTCTCCTACTACTGGTTCTCCTCCTGTTCGCAAAAGCTTTGGCCCCTTATCGAAGCAACGTTCTGTCACTCCGCGTCCTAAGGCATCATCTTCCTCTCAAAGAGCACTCGAGAAGGTACCCGCTGAAGCGACTCCTCCACCTCCTCCCGTCCTTTCTACAATCACAGGCTTCGAGGTGATTTTCGGTAAGTCTCTTCTTTGTATTCAATCATTCTTTCATTCATCTTCGTCTATATAGACCAGGGAGGGAACTTCACGTATCCGGAGAGCGACGTCACGCTTTCTGTCAGAGAAATCTTCGAGGCGACGCGCACCATGGACAACGTAAGTTCTTTTTCCCTCTATAATCTTCAATTCTTAAACTCTGACTGCGCTCCAGTTTACGGTCCATCTTCCTTGCTATCGGTGCATCGCTACTCAGATGAAGAATTCGTGTGCATCAACTCACGTCTCGGAAAAATGCGTTCCCTGTCGCGCTGCCGGTCAAACTTGCAGCTGGACTCTAACTCCAGAGGAGCAGGCCCGAACTCGCGATCTTCTAACTCTTCATAGCCATCAAGGGCCAGCTTGTAAGTCTTCCACTTATATAATTCATTCTTCTAATCTTTTTATCCCTTTTCAGCGATTGCTCGTCAAGTCAACGACCTCCTTGACAGCATCACCGCCTACGAGAGTCTACGAACTTCGGTTCGCGGCCTCGTTCGTCAAGGCGAGTTTCTTCTCGGCAAGATTCGCTCTGATCAGGACCGTCTCCGCGATTTCGCATCCGATCCCATCGTCGTCGTCAACCAACTTCGTGCTCAGGATCCTCACTTCACTGCTAACCTCAACCTTTGGCGAGGTCTCGCTGCCGGTCTCGGGTGGAGTTTGGACGTCTTCGAGCACCCCAAAATGATCATTAAGAGCGGAACGAACTTCAAGGTCCTCGATAAGGAAGACGTGGGCACCACTACCTTTGCGCCGTCCGTTCCGGACTCCTATTTTCGTCCATCGCCTGCTATGAGGCCATCTATTCCTCAGGCTAGCTTTTCTCAGGTGGCAGGGTCTTCAGGTGTGCCATACATCCCCCCTATCCGTTCTTCCAGGTCTTACTCCCCTCTCCCAGCCATCGCAACTCTCCAGGATCCCATTCCTTCGTCTGCTGAATCCAGTAAGACTCACTCAGGAACGGTTCTTGCTGCAGACACGCCGGAGGAAGCTCACGACGAGTAGTTGGTAGTATCGCTTCGCATATACGCACGACCCTAGCACTTATATAAGTGTCTAGTGGTCTTTGTTTCTTTTCAATCAGCTTATCATCATCGGGGTCCCCTTACAGGGGCCCAAATTATCTTGTACAATCATCGCAACGGCCTTTAGGGCCAAAATCATAGTTTTCTTGCTCCACATGCGTGACCCTAGGTCTTATATAGATGACTTATATAACTCCAGAGCACAGTTAAGAGTCAACAATAATACTTATAGAAGTTCATGCACAAGTCCATCAACCGATGACGAAGTTTCTACAAGGATTTCATCAACAAAGTCCATATGGAGACCTTAACCATATTGATCATCAAATCTTCGAATGTCTAAAAGTCTAAGTCTTTTTCGGACTTAGATCCTCTATAAGCTATTTCCAATACTCGTTGATACTCCTTAATACTTGGTATCTTAGGAATCTCGCCTTCATAGCATTATGATAGCTTAAACATTCATAGTTTCCCCTGGCATACTCCGTTTCAGCGGACAAGATAGCGAAAATCAGGCTAAGAAAAGCGAAAATCGCGCCATCTCTCCCCCAAACCAAGAAATCCAGCGTCCACGCTGACCATGTGGTACTTCTAGAACTTCAAATTCCTATCTGTAGCACAGGTCATATCTTCAGCGGTACTCTTCGATAAGCAGCCACCACTCTATAAGGAAAGTCCCACTTCTAGAGGTATAAAAGCTCCTTCTAGAGGCCACTTCCAGCATCCTTCATCCTCATTTTCTTTCATCCGACGCATCCAAGACGCGCTATCCACTTCATCTTCGTTGTTTACTCGTTTATCTCACTCACCATGGCTCCCCCTTCCAAGAACACATGGCCCGAATGAGAGGAGTGGGAGAAGAAGGCTACCGACGCCATTACGGCTGTGGATGCCCTCAAGGCCTTCCCCAATCCCAATCCCAAGATGTTAGGTCCCACTATCAATGCCCTAGGCGACCTTCTGGTAAGCCAGTCTGCTTATAGAACTGAACTATGCTCATTCTTTCGCAAGTCCAAGGCTCTAGTCTGCAAGACGATGCCAAAAGATAGCCCAGCATTCGCTATCTTACATCGCGGTGTTGACCTCATCCACGAAATCACTTCTCGATCTGGTGTAAACCGTCCATATACTCTTGCAAGTCTTGAAGAGCTGGTCCGCAAGGTTTTGAACGAGAAACCTGAGTCCCGCAAGCGAGGCAAGGTAATTCATCCTATTCAACCTCCTATAGGACTGTACTAACGATCTCCATCATCATATAGAGTGTCAAAACACCCATTCTCGTTGAAACTAGTGAGGAGGAGACCAACTCTGGAGACGAGGCATCGGTGCGTCACCTTATATAAGTTCCTTCTCAGCTACAACAACTCATAACTATCTTATAGAACAACACCAAGAGTGGGGCGGCAGCATCAACGCCTGCTCAATCCTCCATTCCTCCTGGATTGAAGTTCCAACGTCGTCTAGCCGTATGTTCAACTCATCCCCCACTTCTAGAACCAACTTTGCTCAAGCTCTATTCATATAGGAAGCAGCCAAGATTGATGGGCGTGCCACCACTGCTCAAATGGACTTGGCAGAAGTCCCAGGCATGGATGTACGTTCCAGAGCCTACCTCAAAGCCATCTATTACTTATGCATTGGTCAGGCCAACGCAGCTGTAGCAGGTAGCAAGAGAATCAGACTCGACGAACCCGTCTCAGATCTTTGAGAGGACACAACTGGTGAGCTATCGTTACTACCAAGTTCTAGAACCACTTCTCATGCTTCTAGAAGAGGATCACTTGCTTCGCGAAGCCTCTGTAGCCACAACCTTCTCCCATATTGCTCGTACTCCCTATCTCATGCTATCGGACCTCTCCAACGAGTCACTTCAGTCCATTTTCAACTTTCTCAGGACAGAACAAGCCATGTTGCAACACTCCATCCATTTCTTCGCCAACCAGTATCAATTTGCGGTCAAGCAGCTTGAACTGGTACAGTCTGAGCAGACTAATCGTACTGCTATGAAGGAAGACCCCGCTTCATCACCTTCTAGAGGCTCTACCGATCTCAGCCAGGACGCTCCCATGGCTGACGCTACTTCTAGTGCCCCTAGCGCGCCTGTAGGTCCATCAACTACTGCAGAGGCCACTGCTTAAAGTCTTCTAGGTACACTTCCACGCTTTAGCAGTCACTTCTTTTTGTTCTGATGACGTCCCTAAACTTTTCAGGTGCGCTGAGTGCGTTTCTAGGCGCGCTCAGAACGTTCTTCGACGAGTCATCCTTCAACTTCGTCTTTTACAGTAACAATCCCCACTCACACGATATTTACGACCTTTAGCCATGACATATCTAACTTCTAGTCGCTCTTTACATCATTCTTTTCAATATAGTGAACTGTGCTTTACTTCTAGTGTGTCTTCGCAAGGTTTCATCTGGTTCCTCACTAGTTTCACGTCCTAGAGGCAAGTTATCACTATCAGAATCACTCTCATCACCATCTTCGTCATCAGCATTGGGCATTCTAAGGTTTGGAATAGCATCGAAGATGTAATCTCGACCTGAATCCTCATAGTTATCGTCTTCTTCATTCACCATACGCTCTAATTGCTCCGCAGACAGGTCTATAAGTTCTAGAATGTTCTGAGGTAGTTCTATAGGCTCATATCTTGCAAAGTGTGGTAGTACTCGGAAGGCAGCAACCTTTTCCTTAAGTACAGTCCCATCCATCTCAGCAATGATGTAAGCACCTCCTCTAGAACATCTAATAACAATCATGGGCCCTCGGTACCGTGGATACATCTTCCTATCGAGGCTCTTCTCGACCTGAGTGTTCCTAACCTGCACCAAAGTACCAGGCTTGAAATCATAGTCCTTGATAACATGCTCAAATTCACGCTCAAACCGCTTAAGGTTCTTTCTCTTCTCTTCATCAACTCTAGAAGTCATGTCCATCACATGAGTGCGATGCTTTGCCAAAGCCTTGGCTCTATAACCGATCAACTCTTCGTAAGTGAGCACCCTATCAGGTATCTCCACTAACCAGGTCGACTCAACTATGTCCAGAGGCAGAATGGGCTCAGCACCAGTCACCAAGAAATACGGGGAACATCCGAAACCCCTTCTAGAAGTTACTCTATCGGCCCACAAGACATGCTTGAGGAACCAATACCATCTCTTGAGGTCTCCACCCGTAGCTTTTACTAAAGCTTGACGAATATCAAAGTGCGCACGTTCTATCTTTCCATTAGCTTGAGAGTTGTATGCGGATATTCGTATTCCTTTAATCCCATACTTGTCTCGAAGCCAATTAAGCATTGCTATCATCGATCTAGCATTATCTGTCACAATCTCTGCAGGACAACCCCATCTGCATATAATATCCTCAAAGAACCATTCTCCTAGAGCTCTAGCGGATTCATCCCGTATTGCTCTAGCTTCAGACCATGAAGACAAAGCACAATGACCATGTACAACATTCTTACAACCATTGCTCGCAGGGGATACTTTAAATACATCCACATGTACTTTCTGAAAGAGGGACGGAGTATGCGTAACAGTAGGAGGGATCTTGAGAAGTGTTAAGGCTCTATCCTGGCATGCTTGGCACGTCTTCACGAACCAATTCACATCACGATCCATTTCTGGCCACCAGAACCTCTTCTCAATCACAGCTCGCGTAGCATACATTCCTTTATGTCCTAGATGGTCGTGGGCACTATGCAGTATGTACATGCGCTTCTCTTTTTCCACAACCAACATATGTTGACCCTCATCATCAAAGTTCCACCTATATAAGCGTCCTTCATCATCTACAAAGAACTTATTACATTCTTGCTTTGTCATAGAGGCCAGCATGTCAGAATTTGGTTTCTGTAAGTACTTTTGTATCTTGGAAATCAATTCATCCATTGCTAGACCTTGTTCTGATCTATGATCCTCTCTATAAGGATGGTTTGATGACCAATCTTTAGTCTCTTTAGATACAACTAATGCTTGGGCAAACTGACTAAGTCATTCTCCACTTCTAGACCTTAGTTGCTCACATCAAGTGGCTTCTGTACACTGCTCTTCAATAAATTCCTCAACATCCGCATCAATATCTTCTGCTGACTTAGCTAACCCTTGCAAGTATCTGCCTCTAGAATCAATATTCTGCTTGAAGTCCTCAAAATCATAAGGCTCTTTAGTAGTAAGTGTTGTTTGGTTATGAAATATGTGATGCTAATTTTTTCTTTGTCAGCAGTTCAATATCACTTGCTTTGGCTGGCCAAATCAGGCAATGTTGGTAATAACTCACTTTGACCAGCCAAAACAAGTATTTGTCTTTTTCTCTTGTTGCCTCTCATATTTCAAAGTGTTTGTAGTTGATTGAGAACCCTTTATGATCTTGAAGTGTTTGTATTTGATGGGAGATCCTGTGTGGCAAGGTGTAAATGTGAGATTGGAGATTCTCACAGTCTAGTGATTTTTTTCTTGCCTTAAAATTTTCACTTTCACTTATACATCCTTCACATCTCACTTCTTCCTTTTGCTCAAGACATGCTCTCTAAACTACACTGGAAGCTACACTGGAAGATTGCTGTCATCCATCCAATTTCTCAACATGATTGCCCAGCTTTCATATATATATACAGAATACAAGGAACTAACAAGTATAAGGTCAGAAGAACTATCAATATTGAACACTGAAAATCTGAGTGGACTCAGCAATGTTATCCACAATGGCAGGAGTGGTTGTTGGCTATGGAAGTGAGGCTGGGCATTTGAACAGGTATGTTTTTTTTTTTTTTTTTGGCTTTTTAGGTGTCCAGTGCTGAGCTTGGCTACCAGAACAGCTTCTGCATCTGAAACTTGAGGAGATCTGTAATGAGCAACCACACTATCAGTGTACCAAATGTAAGTGTGTCTTTTTTTACTGATAGCAGCTAAACCAGCATAGGCAGTCAACAATACTGCAAAATCTTTGTGTTTGAAGGCAGGGAGGAAGAGGAAGTTGTGGAGACAATTCAGTACATGATTATATGAGTTAGCAAGCTGTAAAGTAAGTCTGCCTCATTCTATGTTGCTTCCTCTCCTTTGACATTCATCCACCAGTTTTGTGACTGCAGGGAGGTTATATTCATTGAATTTAACACAGAATTTGTTTCATGTCTTATATGGGTAACTTACAACATATGATGGCCTCAACTTCAAGACATTTGACATGTAGTTCAAATGGGTCATCTCAAGGTCAAGGTCAATGTCATTTTCAAACATATGAACCTCAACTTCAAAAAAGAACTTGTAATTTCAAACATACCTTCAAACAATGAGTGAACTTCAAAAATGTGTGAAGTCAGGCTCAATTTCAATGAAAATGGCACCTTCAAGTGGGTATTTCATATGGTTGTCCTCAACTTCAAAGAAAATGGCAACTTCATACAGCTGGAACAAACTTCAAAGAAAACAGCTACTTCATACAGTTGTGGCATATTTCAAACAGCTGGTGCTATCTTCAAAGAAAGTAGTTTATTTCATACTATAGTGTACAAAATATGGTATTCCTATGTATATACTACCCCTGCAAAAATACAATCTATTTCATTCCTGCTTTGAAACTTGTTGGCCATTGCCCACAATGTTTGAAGAAAACTGGTTACAATTTATACTGTATAGCTCATTTGCCAAATTTTGCTAGCCTTTCTTCAGCTGAGGATCTAAATACAGTCAGTTTTATTTTCCCCTTCATTAGGAAAAAGGCCTCTGTCTCAATGGTGTCTTAAGGATACTGTACTAATCAAAGCACTTCATTAGGGGGGGTGACATGTGACCTCTCTGATGAAGTTTTTTTTTGTCACCTGCAGCATAGCTGCATGATCTGGAGTGAATTTTCATCAAATGTGTCCAAAAATAGCAATTTCAGAAGGTTTTTTGTGCTTTTCTGGCCTCAGATTTCATCATTTGAACCTGTGAATAGTGACCAGGTGTGATATTTTGTTCATTTTTGGGACCCCTGTGATGTGTGACTGATGAACTGATTTAATTAGTACAGTATCTGCAAGATAGCTTGAGGACATCTTAGGAGGCCTAGGGTCTTAGAAGTCTTAGGAGTCTTAGGACATTTTCAAGAACATAGACCTATGCCTTAGAGACCTAGGAGACCTTAGACTCCCTAGGACACCCCCAGGACAGCCCAGAACAGCCCAGAACAGCCTAGGACAGTGAGGACTATCCTAGGTATCCTAGGACACTTAGAATAGTCCCTAGTATCCTAAGTCTCCTAGGATAGTCCCCACTGTCCTAGGATGTCCTGGGCTGTCCTGAGGCTGTTCTGGGCTGTCCTGGGAGTGTCCTAGGGAGTCTTAGGAGTCTTAGGTCTCTAAGGTGTAGGTCTATGTCCTTGAAAATGTCTTAAGACTCCTAAGACTCCTAGGCCTCCTAAGATGTCCTCAAGCTATCTTGTAGATATCCTCAAGACACCATTGAGACAGAGCCTTTTTCCTGATGCCTTTGGGGAATTGCTCAATCCTGTCTTGTGCTCCTTTGGTCATGCAGTCACATCCACTATCATCATCTTTGAGAAACATCAGTATATGATAGAAGACTACATCTGTGAATACTTGCCTGGTCCTCCTTGTCCTTGCTATTACTATCCTGGTCCTCTGCCTCACTTGAAGTGACTATACAATCAATAATTAACTGTTGAACTGAAAGAGCAAAATATAATAGAACCTTCAGGGGATCTTGGCATTGATAACATCAGGGTTTTTCTTGCATTACAAATTTCAGTGAATGATCTTGAAGTTGCAGTAGTAAAATGATCATGTATTGGAGTATGAGGGTCTAAAAAGGTGACATTTAAATCACAAGCTTAGGGTAAATCTGCTTACCATTATCAGTGATAGATCATTTTGAAGTAATGGAAGTGCCTATTTCCATATGTATTGAGTAAACAAGATCCATTTAAAATTTGAACTCACTTCATGCAGCTGTATCAGATTTGAATCCATGATTCTTAAGGGTCACAGCATCCTTCCCTGTCTCCTTCTGGAGCAAAGCAGCATTCCTTAACTGTACAGCATGAAAGTTGTTTAGTATCACTATTGTCTCCTCTGAGCTATCCTTATGTCATGTAGTATTACACACTGGGTTACCCCACTAAACTTGTCCTGACCCTAGTAGATATTAGACATATTTTCTCTTTCTCATCCTAGATGGAGATCTTGGATTTTGGTCACAGACTAGTACATAATATGTATGATGTTGCTCAGCTCAGTATACAGAATTGTAATCAAATGGAAACTTGATGGACACTACAATACTAATTGTAATCACTGGATGAAAGCTCAACAGACAATCTCAATTCCTGCATGAAATGAGTCATTGCAGCTCTTCCAACTTATAATTACCTGCTCCCTGCTAAGACAGTGCTGCTTATTCCTTCACAAGTAGGCCTAAGCTTTGGGCTTGCCAATGGCTCATGGTGCAGCCTGGACTTTCAGCAGGAAATGAGTCATTCCCCTGTTATATCTCAAGAAATTGAGTTCTTGCTCTAGATTGACCTTTTTTTTCCTTACATGGTCTAAAGTTACTTTGAGTTATCAGAATTTCAATGGAGTTATCAGAACTTTAATGTGGCAAAACCATCCATGCTCCAGTGGTGTTTGAAGATGCCATTTTCAAATTAGTCTAAACACCACTTTGGCCTTGGCTGGAATGAGGTCCTGGTCCTCATATGGCTTGCACTTCTTCCAATGTGCACCTTATGTACCTCTATTTCCTTCTCATTCTTTTATGTTTATGTATAATATGGAACATGTATTCAACAGACCTCAAGGTGACCATCATCCTAGCTCTGATGCTCTAATGCTGTGACAACTCTACTAAGGACCACTTCATACCTCCAACAGCCATTTCAAAAACTCTAGAGACATTTCTGATTCTACATTACTCTTCACTGCTGTTTAGGGTTGCTTGTACACAATAACCTTTTGAGGCAACTGTATGCTCTAATAAGCTTGAGTTTCCTAAATAGCTAGAAAGTCATATGAATGTTGACTGTGCAGCCAATAGCATATTTGGCTGGATCATGAATTATCTGTGATACTACTACAGGAGTTATTTATATATACTAATGTTGTAGCTCAGTCTCCTTCATAGTCACTTTCTTTGGACTCTTCTCCATCTAACATCTCTTTTAGGGCCTATTCAGATGCCAAGGGTATTTTTTATCATTGTTACAAATTGCCTTATATAGTAGTAAATTTGATGAATTTTGTTACTGGTATTTGATTGTTCCTGCATCATAAATTAGCTCCCCTTTGCATTTGCTGTATGGTATCTTGCATCTGTTACTTAATGCATCATCCCATAAAAGCAGGAGCATTACAGCTATTTGTTTGAAACAAGCTTGCAGTATGAATTTCTTCTCCTTCCAAAGCTCACCTTCTACAATGTCTCTTTCTCATGATTTGATTCTTTGCATCTTGGAGGACTGTATCAAGAACAGGCATCAACTAGGAAACAGCAAGTTACTCGCTCTGAATCATGATATTATACATTGGTAAGAGCAGATATGTTTATTTTGTGCACAATGTTCTGCTGACCTATGCTATGGCTTTTAGTCTCTATTATTGCTTTTATAGGAACATTAGTGTTCACAGCTTCAGGCATCTGTCTAAATTGACTCAGGCCTTGGCCCACTCATGTGAAAGAGCATACTGTATACCTTGAAACAAATACTGTATCTGAAAGCTCCTATGGACCTTACATTACTTTTCTTTTGTTTTACAGACTGATAGTTTCTTACATGTATAGAAATACTTCAAAATTTCTGTTCATTTCAATACCAGCATCATTAGAATCTGGTTGTCACCCAACATCTCAATGCTTCAGTTGCCCATTCCTCCTTTCAATAAAGACATTCCTGTTAATTGGAGTCATTCTACACTCATTTGTATATATATTCATTAGATATACATTAGAAACATTGTTAATATTCACTAGTTTCATCTGTAGATACTTATTATTGCATGTAGAGACTGTTGTGACATGCCAGATAGCTAAAATGCATGTGCACAAATTAGTGGACACCTATTTTCATGCCTCATGGTGTGGTAGGACACAACAGAACCAAGCAATATGTATCTCCTACCATGTCTAGAGAATACTAGACACTAGAGAAGCAATTCCTTTGTTCAAAAGTGCTATTATTAGACTTTTGTGATCACAGTGAACTATATTGAGATCTATTCATTGTATTTGATCAGTGTTACACTGGTATTGCATTGATTTGAACTCTTAACASRWWATTAT
>RCHF01002044.1:0-35830 GCA_003987895.1 Neonothopanus nambi | reverse complement strand
GTCAAGAAGAACCTCGAAAAGATCAGTAGACTACTCCACTACTACGAGGCTACGCGAAGGAGAAATTTTTTTTTCAATGTTCAAGACACTGCTTCGCAGTTACACGAACGCAAGCTAAGTTTATCTCTTTCTGATTGCTGATCTTTTAACAACTCTTTCTCTTCTTATCGTCCGAGATTAGATCTTTTTCGTCTCGCCGGGTGTATAACGCGAACCGCAACACATAAAACTCACTTACATCCTTGCACTCATATCGTACATGCGTATGAGAGAATTCGATCACGACCTCGGATATTCGGAAAACGACGCGACCCAAACTTCAAGTCAACTCGACTCGTTCCACCGCCATCCCATCCGTTGGCGAAACACTCCGAAAGGGGGGGGGGTCTATTCTCGCGAAGATAATACAAACTTTCTCTGATCTTTTTTCCGTCTGATTTCCGTTTCGACAGCTTGGGAGCGGGAGCCGGTCCACGCTCTAATGTGCCCCTTCAAGCTTCAAGTTTCAAGTTGAAGCTCGGGATTAAGCATGAAGTATGAAGACTATCGTCTTGCCGCAGGCTCAACATTGTTTCATCGGCATTTCGTTGACAATTGGTAGCCGAGTTGATTCCTCACCTCATCTCAGTGAGTGCTTCTGTCCCTGTACACGTTTCATTGAGTACGCCACTGATCATTCATTCAGCTTTCTTCGCAGCGCAGCGAGCTGTGTTTGCACTCGATATCATGAACTTGGGCTTTTTGAAAATGTTAGACTTATTCACCTCCAAGTCCGTAGAAAAATTTGAACCCTTCCTCCATGGTACATCCGTCAAAGCAGAGAGAAGAATGTCGAATGTGGAATATGGAGAGTACTTCGTGCTTCTTTCTCTTCGTTGGAGTCGCTCTTCACCGAGGATAGCCATACAACTCGAAAGGAGGGAAGGAAAATGCACTGGGAGTCCTTGCCGACGGCCTCGACGACTCGGATGTTTCATCGGCAATTCGTTTGTTTTGAATGGAAAACCGATTGATCCTCTTGGAGTCCCCCACCTTCTTCGATGTCGAGTTTTGCTACTAGCTCGTCGGGGTACGTCACTGGTCACTGGCATACACTCAAATTTCTTGTTTTCTTCGGAGCAAACTAGGCTTGTGCTTGACCACACGAATATTGAGTCCGCTCTCAGATACGTTCTTTGTTCAAGTACACTATATAGCCGGGGGAGGAGGGATAATACGAGCGATCTGTTGATGATTGGCATCGACAACTCAATTGATTTCCTTTCGGGTCTTCATATTTCATCGACTCGGATGCCTGTTACCGCCATAGAATTAATTGTGTTTATTGCAGTACGTCACTGTCTATTCATTTCGAGATTCTTACAAGTTACGAAGATCTTTCTTTCTTTTTTCTTGTTTCAACTTCCCTTGAAATGCCACAGGAAGGTACTTGTCATACCACTGAACCTGAACTTCCCGCCGAATCCGAGTCCTTCCCCAGCCCCTGCCCCAGGAATCATCCGTCCCTGCCCCACACCGTTGAACTTCTTCTATGTATTATGTCTTGTTGTATTATGTCTTGTTGCTACCCTCAGTTGATCCACGATGGTAGGTCACGGTCTGGCTTCGTTGAATGACGTTTACTAGTTTACTTATGTTTAACCTTTAAAGTTCATGGGGTTTCTGTTTATGCGATCATTGGACACTCTAAATACAAGATGAGTACGTGTCGTTTTCCATCTCGTTAGTGAACGGTTGCCTGGTATGTCCTTGATTTTATTTGATCCAAATGAGCCCTATATCCTACTGATCAACGGTACCTTTCAAATTACCGGCATGGATCCGGTTTTGCATACATACTGATGACACGAAAGTATTTAGAAGCCGAGTTCAATCCAAATTTTCAAGCTTCAGTTCCTATGTACAATGCTTCAATCGAAACTCGCCATGTTCTCAGGCTCATGGTACCGGTCAGATTCATAAGTAACAACAGTGCTAATACTGCCTACTTCATCTCCAATCTCCAAGTTCGTGAGCTCGGGCGCCGATGTAAGAGCGGGTCGATCCCTATTATTAATGTACATACTGATGACTCAAAGACGAAAGTAGAAGTCCAGCCCAATCCAAATTCTCAAGCTCCAATACCTATAACGCTTCAATCGAAACTCACTATGTACGTTCTCAAGCCCACGATCAGATTCATAAGTTGAAGTAATAACACTGCCAACACTGTGTACTTCATCTCCAATCTCCAAGTTCGTGAAGTCGAACTCGGGCGCCGATGTAAGAGTGGGTCGATCTCTATTCTATTAATTCATTCATTCATTCATTCGTGACTTGAACTCTCTCCTCTAACTTTAGACTCGGCGGAGCTCCCGTGACACTGACACGCAAATCCCTTCCTACTTACTGCAGCCTTAGCCTACTTCATCTCCAATCTACAAGTTCGTGTCTCCAAGTTCGTGAACTCGAACTCGGGCGCCGATGTAAGAGTGGGTCGATCCTTATTCATTTATAGCTTGAACTCACTCTTCTCTAACTTTAGACTCGGCGTAAGAGCTCCCGTGACATTGACAAGCAAATTCCTACCTACCTACCTACTTACATAGCCTGGTCTCAAGGCAGGGGTCCATACTACTCCCGAATCCCAGACCTGTTTGATACTCCGATGAATGCCGACTGACAAGTGTACTGTTGCGCCGCGCGACGGCAATAGTCGGACTTTTAAACAGCTGGACGGGCCCCTGGCTTGGAGACCAGGCTTTTATCCGACGAACGATTGCCTTCGTTGGATTATAGGATCGGCTGGTCAGGTTACTACCCACTACACACTTACCGTGGAACCGCACTTACTGGACCCCAGAACAAGACGGAAACACCGAAGGAAGGAAATTTTGCTTGAATCGGTCGGCAGTCAGTTCTTCGAGGGTTCATGCAATGATCGAAGGGCCAAGGTTATGTAGATCATTTCCCATCCGCAAGAGAGTCGTGGTCAAAGTCACGGTTACGAATATCGCTCTCTCGCTCTCGCTCAGAAAACTTACTTATCCCCTATCCGGTGAATAAGGAGGTGAGGTAAGTAACAGTATATATGTAGCCTGTGATACTAATAGACAGCTAATAGTAAGTAAGAGCCTGCCTGCCAGTGGAAATAAAGAGTTCAATGAGTTTAAAGCGTTAGAGTTTAATGAGTTTGATGAGCCTGGGATTGACTCGGGACCGCGACTCGAATGTGAGAACTTGAACTTTGAGTTCGTTTCGATTTGAATGGGTTTAAGGAAAGCGAAGGCTGGGTTCAAGGAAGGGGAGGAAGAGGGGAGGGAGGCAGGGAGGGAAGAAGATCATGATCCAAAACGCCCCACGGTCCACCCTACTGACAATACTTATGTACTTCAATCCCAGAGTCAAGTTTCAAGGTCCCGTCGCCTGATTATCGATCCCGAGTCTCAGCCTAAGACACAGAACTCGAGAAAGAAAATAGGGACATACTTATATCACCATGTACTTACCTGTACTTACCTTGCCCTGAAAAACTTTTTTGCAACCTTCCGGATCCGTTCGTTTACTTACTGCTTTGCTTGTTTTTCGCAGGGTCGAGGCCTAGGACTTGGACTCGGGAAAGCTCGGGCTCACAGAATCCAGATGTACTTAAGTTAAGTACAGAAGCCGAGAATGAGATGTTGATCATTGATGTCGACAGCGGAGAACTCAGTAACATGTATGTATGCCTGTGATACTATAACTACAGTAGACGATTTAATAATGCATAAACTCGGGAAGGCTTTTTTAAGGGTAAATTCTATGCATTAAGAGATCCTATGCATAGGTGCATGATTATGTAATGCATACACACCGGTCGGCTAAGGGTCTAGTGAGCTTGGCAAGGCTCGGCAGGCTGCGGCAGCTGCCAAATCACTCAATATCTGAGTGAATTTTGCACAATCCGCATATTTTGACCAATCTCCAGGTTAAAATAGTTGATATTATGCAAATTGATCTGGCAATGTATCATATTTGGGTGATGGGGGCGCTCACGCACCTGCCAAAATCTGATATTATAGTGCATAAACCCTCCTCCCACCCTATGCATTGTGAGATTATCATACAAATTCATAATGCATGCATAATTTCCCCTTAACCAACTCGGGAAGAGGCCGAGTCTATGCATGATGACATTGTATGCAGGAACACATTATGCATTATTAACACTTCTACTGTAATAGTAAGTAAGGGCCTGCCAGTGGAATTAAAGACTTTGATGAGCGGGATTGATTATTGACTCGGGACTCGGAGGTGGCCGAGCTCGAGTTTGACTTAAAGAACTTAAAGAACTCTTTGAGTTCATTTCGATTTGAACGGGGTTAACTTGGAAAGCGAAGCTTCAAGGGTTCAAGGGAGGGAAGGAAGAGGGGAGGGAGGCAGGGAAGTAGGAAGGAAGATTTAAAACATCCCACTGACAATAGGAATATACATAGGCTATGTATGTACTCACCTACTTACCCTACCCTTACCCTAGAAATTAGAAGCTTCCACCGTGAATCCATTCGTTTACTTACTGCTATAAGACTCGAGTCTCGAGTCTCGGAGGCCAAAAAAAACAATAAAAATTTTTAAAGTTAAGATTAAGATTAAGATTAAGATGATAACGCAAGGGGAACGCCTGGCCAGCAAGGCTAGGTAAGTACCATAAGTACATACAGTACGAGGAGAGGAGATTCGAGGTTTGAGGCCTCCTGAGGCTTGAGGCTTGAGGACTTGGACTCGGGCAAGCTCGGGCTCACACTGACAGAGATCGGAGAACTCAGGACGCACGTGTAATACTAACAACAGTCCAGCCTGAGCCCGAGGGTTCAATAATATATTTCGGAATTCAGATAACGTGTATGTACGTGCGTCGTGTAGGAGGTGTAGGGAGGTGTAGGCGTAGAGCCGTAAGTAATCTCGCTTGTAAGTAGGTATGTACATACATCGACGATGCTTGGGATGTTATGCTAGCCATGAGGGACACAGAGGAGGAACCTGGAAAATAGACATACATACTACTTATATCTATCACCGCATTACTATCTGTTAGTATTACCGTGTATTATACTACTGACCTTACCATGTACCACGAAAAACTTTTTTTTTGACAACCTTCCACCGCGCATCCGTTCATACTTATACTTACTGCTTTGCTTGCTTGCTTATTGCTATAGACTCAGCCATACCCTCGGAGGCCAAAAAACCAATAAAACCAATAAGACCAATAAGACCTAAATCAAAATTAGAATTAAAATAGAGAACCTTCGAAGTTTTTGGCCTTGAGGAACTCGGGCAAGCTCGGGCTCACAAAATCCAAATGTACTCACTCACTTACACAGTTACACTCACAGACTCAGAAGCTGAGCGCTTGAGATGTTGATGTTGATGCTGATGTCGACATCGGAGAACTCAGAAAGACGCGACGCGACGCACGTGTGGTGCAGAGGGTTGAATATATCATATGTTACTGTATTCCGGAATTCAGTCTCAGATAACGCGTATGTACGTGTAGGCGTAGGCTGAGGTTATATACGTACGGTAACGCCGTAAGTAATTTCGCCTGTAGGTGTAGGAGCCTGTAGGTATATCAACGATGCCTGGGATGCGCGGTAAGCCATGCTGGGCGGTGCTGGGCAGCGGGTTTGGTTTCCAATTCGTTTTCGTTTTTTTTTTTTTTGCCTTGTACTTGCTTTAAGTACATAGTCCGCGATGCGCCATGCGCAAAACCAGTTTCAATTTGTCGACGTCGTTAGGGTCCCCGGTCCTCCTCCTGCCTATACATATGTATCTTCTACATATATCATCAAACATGCATCTTACCAGTCGAGCCAGCGCCTGGTGCGGAAGGATCATGGCCCTGGGACGATGGATATAATATATTTTATGGATGTGGTAAGTAGACGCCGTAAGGCCGTAAGATGCGTAAGGGTCGGGATAAGTAGACGAAGATAAGACCGAGACCGCGTAATAACTTATACTCAAGCCTATCAATTTTTGTTATCGGAGGATGAGGATTTTGATGTCCGAGGTCAATGGTCGAGAATCAAGAAAAAAAAATTTTACATAGAGCATAGGGTTATGGGTTCTGAGATGGGAGGAGTGTTGCGATGTTGAGGCCAGGATTGACGATACGACGAGTTCGGGGCATCGTATGTATGATGATATTGGTGGTAAGAATAGCGAGCGAGCGAACAAATGGCATGGTAAGCAAGCAAGCGAGAGAGAGGATAGATTAGAAAGTGGAGTGGGAGGGAGTCTGAGTATGAATCGATGGGATAGCACTGTGACATGGAATGTTCGCTCCTATTCCTATCCCAACACAAACGAATCTCAGCTTGCCCAGCCAGCCCAGCTTTCAGTTCGCCGCGCCTCCTTGTCGACCTGTCGGTCCCGCAGCTTATTGCGTCGTATCGCAAATGCAATCGCAGTTGGGGTATAGGAGGTGGTCTCGGAGTCAGACGCAGCAGTCAAAGTGTCATAGTCCTTACGAGAGATGGAACTGCGATGCGGTGTGATGATGCAAGTACCACCCCTCTACGATAATTTTGGATGGGTCGACAGTCGGATTCGAGAGTGGTGTCTGGACTTTAATTTCATCATCTTGAACGAAGCAAAGCTTAAGGCCATTGACAACGGGTGATAGAAGCAAGGACTATATATCTTTTCTAACAATTCCCGGTTCCGAGTTTCCCATTCACGACGACAGTCTGTTGTCCAATGATCGTCGTCGACGTCGACAAACTCCACTTGATCGTCCAAGTGGCTCGCTGTGGCTCGTCGTCGATGTGAGTGATACTTTCGTGACGTTGCTCGTTGGCGACATTGGGATATTATTGTGTGAATAACGTCAAGAACAGCCTGCGCTTGAGAACAATCGAGATTGCCTAACGTTGCCTAAATTTTCTGCATGCATACTTTCGAGAATGGATGCAGCTTGGGTGGGCTGCGGATGGCAGTGAAGGTAAATTTCAAGATTCTTCATGAAAAAAAAAAAATTGCAGATCAGTCGCAGTTACGGACCGATACGCACCAGTATGCACCCCGGAATAACTTCGGCTTATCGGCCGGGTACGTCATAGTCACGTGTTACGGCCAATTTATCGTTCTCGATGCTAAATATGGAAAAAAAACATAATGTAAGCGCTGGTTATCTTTCTTCCTTTGTGACTGTCTTCCCCCCCTGGAGAGGACCAACATGACGGGTCTACGGCACGGAATACGGAAACAATTTTTATTTTTTATTTTATGACCGAGGGTTTGTTTCATTTGCGGATGAGATAAATTTAGAAGCGTAAGAGGAAGGGGGGATTTGGAGTTGGGGTGAATGATTTGACGCTTTTATCTTTCCAAGTTTCCTCGGTCTGCGTGGTCCGTTGGAGCGAACTGTTTTCTCTCTCAGAGCCGAGCCAATTCGTTCAAGTTCGTTTATCGTGCGACTCGTCAAACAATTCTCCTTCTCATCATCATCCTCATTGCAGAGCAGAGTCTTAGGAGCGGTGTCGACAACGAACGGTGACATACTTTTAGTCAACCAACCACAAGGTCGTCATATATCAGTCCTGTTGGCCCTGTCCCTGCCCTCGTTTTCCGCTTCGTTTCAAGGGTTTCGTTGCGTTTCATCTCGAAGAGACGAGATAAGGGAGACACCCGATATCGTGAAAGCAAGAACCTCGAACGGTTGCAATCATAACACATAAAACAAACGACTACACGTAGCGCTGGCCCAAGCTACATACATCAATCCGTTCATCCCTGAATTCGGAAAAGACAAGAAGCACGAGCCGTAGAAGAATCCTAGAACCTGAATCAGAATCAAATCTCGCCGATTTGCCTTTGTCCTTTGCGTTTTGGTTATTCTTGGTTCGTTCCGGTCCAGAAAAAAAAAGACCGAAGTACGAGTAATTCACCACCAACCAACTAGGCATCTATCTATTCCGAGTTGGGACCATCAACCAACCATCCATCTGTCTCGTATATTATTTACAGGGCTTACTACTAGTACTACCGTGAGTTTCTTTTTTTAAATTTTCACCCACCCTCTTCTTCATCCATCTTCATTTCTTCATTCGGGCTTTGGCCTGAGCCTGAAGGGCTTCGGGGCTTCGCTCAGGCTTCCTTCGTGTTCGTGACCTATATGCGTATGCGCGTCCTGCCTGTCCTTCTGTACCGTTCGGGGTCGTTTCTACTTGCGAAGTGATACGATTTGCTAACCCCACATCTTCTCTTGTTTTCTCCCCGGTTTCCTGCAATCTCCTCGTTTCTTTTGGTCACACACGCAAATACCTAACTGGAACACTTGACTGGTCTCCTTCGTCTTCGTCTTCGCGTTGCACTCCCCGCTCCACAAAAACGCACCGTGGGCTTCCTTCGTTCGCGCCGTTCGTGCGATTCACCCGTTCTTCAACCGTTCTTCACCCGGCGTGCGGTACCATCTCTCCTCTCTTCTCCTCTGCTGTACTGTTCTCGGTTCTCGTGTCGTGTCGGCACTGTAACTCAACATAAAACTTTCTACCGAAATTGTATCCTTCATCTTTCCGGGTCTTGGGCATTTATACGCGCTGTATTTTATTGCTTTGGGGTTTTATCTGCTGGTGTACCTTTGCGTCTCCTCTCGTCTCGTGTCTCGTGTTTTCTGTGCTGGTCTTCTCTTGTGTCGTCTGTCTATCTGTCTATCATCTATCGCATCGCTCTCAACGCAACCCTACGCGCACCAACCAACCAAAAACGATGTCATACATCTACCCCAATAACATCTCCCCCGTATCCTACTCACCTCCTTGTTATAGATCAAACCCACCCTCACCACCGGTTAGTATAATGGCGAAGAAGGGATCTTCGGGGTCCATTGCGGGGTCGATTTTCGCGTCTGCTAATAGTAGTCCCACTTTGCCAACGGGTGTACCCGTGGATCCTTTGTCTGTCAACGCGGACCTGAACAATGACCCTAACACTACAACCATGACGAGTACTGATAATGCTCCTGCCAATGCCAACGCCAACGCAACCACTACTACCACCACAGCACCCACCATAGTACCCCAACCCTCAAACCCAAGCACAGGCGCAGGCGACTCACCTGAAAATCCAACGACGGCGAGTCAGACGCCCGGTACGAAAACACCTAGGAAAGCAAAGGTTGTTCAGTGGCTTGATCATCATTTGAATTCTCAACGGGAGAGGGAGTTGGAGTTGTTGGCTTTTGCGGAGCAGCGGGAGTTGGAGTTGAGGCGTGAACAGGAAGGGAAAACAGGGGAGGAAAAGGGGGTGCAAAGGGAGAGGGAGAGGGAAAAGAGTCCGCATGCGCTTGATGAGAAGGGTATTGATGTATGTGTTTTTTTTCTTTTTTGACCCCTTAACTATTTTTTTTGGTGTATTGGGTGTGGACGTGGTGCTAACGAGTTGTTTGTTTTGGTGGTTTTGTTATAGCCTAACCCATTCAACGAACTTACATCTGCACTTGAGAGACATCAATCTCAATCTCAATCATACTTCTCTCAATCCCAACCTCTTGGCCATACGTCCCGGTATACTCTCCCTGGCACAGGATCTTCTATCCCTCACTCAAAGTCGACGGCGATGGGGATGGGGATGAGGATGGTGGCGTACCCACCACCTTCGGTACCTCCTATTAATACAGCTGTCGGTGGTACTGGTACTGGTACAGCGGATGAAAGCGAATCTTCACCCTATACACATACGCGTCCGGGGAGAGTACATTATTTTCCTCCATTGAGACAACCCATCGCCAATCCGAACGCGAACGCGGGGGCGAATGCGAATGCGGGTTTATCGTCGAGTTCTTCGGAGCCTACGCCCCACACGAATTCGGGTTCGGGTTCGAGTGGGAATACTGGAACAGGTACGGGTACGGGTACGACGGAATCGAATTCCCCTCCATCTCCCGGACCTATACGTGTGCATATACCCAACCCAAGTTCTTCGTCACCACGACCTCGTTCGACACCTCCTTCGTATACACCTCCTTCGTCATCGTCTTCGCCCCCAACGCCGCCGTCGCCTTCGTCTGCGAGTGGGTTAGCGAGTGGGTTTGGGGTTGCTGCGCACCAGCGTGAGGGTGGGCATGGGCATGGACACGGGCACGGGCACGAGGGTGGCTTAGGAGGGTTCCTGAATTCCATTAAGCGGAGGACGAGAGTTGGTGTTGGGGGTGGTCTCGGTAGTCTCAGCCACAGCCTCAGTCTCAACCACGGACACCACGGCCTCAACCTCGTCGGCGGTGGTGGTAGCCTCGGTGGAGGTGAAATGGTTGGGGGTGGAGGTGGGGGTGGGTACGACGTCCCAGGCCAATTCATCGATTCGTCTGAGAGGGATGGTGTACCGCTTACTAATGGGAGGGATACGGAGGAAGAAGCGAATAGGAGAGCGAAGGGGATTGTGTTGAGGGCTGTTGGGGGGCCTTKGGGGGGAAGGAGGTCGATGAGGGGGGAGGGGTTGAGGGAGTGGGAACGTGAACGTGAACGCGAACGAGAAAGTCAGCGGGAGAGGGAACGGGAGAGGGAGAGGGAAAGGGAAAAAGAAAGGGAAGAAGGAACCAAATGGACACGAACGAGAGGTGTTAGTAGAGCCGCTGCTAGGTTCCGTGTTAACGCCAAGAAGGGTCGAACGACATTAAAATATAGAGACAGAGACAGGTCAAAGTCAACGTCAAACGAAAGGGACAGGTACAGGTACAGATCAAAGTCGAGGGAAAGGGAAAGGGAAAGGGAAAGGGAAAGGGAAAAGGACGAAGGAGAAACCGATGCCGAATTCGAATCAGCTCCAGAATCCGCTGAAGCTTCGGCTTCGGAACCCGAGAGAGGGTTTTTCGCGAGGTTTGGGAAGAGGGGTGGGGGTGTTAAGAGTAGGGATTATAGGAATGAGGAGATTGATTTGATTGTTAGGAATAGGAAGGGGAAGGGCACGAAGAGGTGGGGAAGGTTGGGAGGGAAAGGGAAGAGTCGTGTGGAGGGCTCTGATGGGGAGGGGACAGGGTTTGGTATGGAGAGTGAGATGGGTATGGGTATGGGCATGAGCACGAGGAGGAATGGTGATGGTGATGTTGAGAGAGATGCAGATGCGGATTCGTTGAGTGTTAGGTCTGCGTGAGTATCATATCATCCATATTCCGAAACTCGGTTCTTTCTAGAGATAAGACTGACTGACTGACTGACGTTGTTGTTTTCTATCAACGTAGGATGATGCCACACCCAGGCGGTAACGGTGTATTATCTGCTCTTCTAGCGTTATACAACGCTCAGAACTCGAGCGATGGTATGGAGACGCCTAGTGTGTGGAGCGGTGCATCGACACCTGCTACAGTTGAGGAAATGCCTGAAAGACCTTGGGTCGAGAAAGACAGGCGTGAAAAGGAAAAAGATCGGGAGAGGGAGAGGGAGAGGGAGAAGGAGAGGGAGGAAAAGAGAAAAGCGAAGAAGGAAGAGAGGGAGAGGGAACTTTCAGCTGTTAGTGAAACTTCGACGAAAGTCGAGTTTCCGCCGAATCACAGTCCTAGTAGCCCCATCGTGGGTATCTCATTAGAACCTCCCGAAGTTATCTCCCAAGCACACCCCCACCCCTCAGAACTCCCCGAAACTACTTCGACTGCGCATACGATCACCCACGCACACAAGAACCCCCTCTCAGGCGTGACATCCTCCGCTAAATCCCTCTTCGGATTAGGTACCTCACGTCCCACCCAAGCACGCAACGCAGGAGGCGTCTTCGGCTCACTCATCGCTAGTACGGGGAATATCAGTGGTGCTGCTGCCCCAGCTCCGAGTACTGTCGCTCCGAATGTGGATAGACCTGGGTGGAATCTGAGTAGGTATTCTTATAACGATGAGATTGTTATGAAAGAGAGGGAGAAGAAGCAGGATGGACATCAGATTAGTAAATCGCTTAGCCATGTTGAGCATGAGCTTGAGTCGATTGGTGGCGGTGGATCGGGAATGGGTGAAGGGTATGATTTGAATCAGGGTGAGGCGCTTACGAGGACGATTAGTACGCCTACGCCTGCTAGTCCGGGAATTGGGTTTTCTGGGGCTGAATCGAAGCTTCATGGGATTTTGGTTAATAGTAATCGACCGAGGTCGGAGATTGGTCATGTTCAGTCGCCTTTGGTTCATGGGTACAGTACCCCTGGGAGCTCTGGGAGCGGGACTGATGTCGATGCCAACGGTGGGACGACAGGGACAGGGACGACCTACACGCATTCTCAACCGATGGCGCATACACCTGTTTCGGCGTATTATTCCGCTCCTAATGATACGGATTACTTCGACTCTGATCATCGGAGTCACGAGAAGAAAGGTTCTTGGAGTCGGAGTAGCGCTCATGGACATGGTCATAACAAATCATCTTCTTCCACGAGCGGGTTTTCCAGTATTTCGAAGCGGACGAAGTGGACTGGGGTTCTTAAAGATTTGCCTTATGCTGGTTCGCTTATGAATTTGCATTTGACACCTGGAGGGAGGAGCGGGAAGAGTACGCCTGCTACTACGCCTGGGAGTACGACGACGAGTGAGAGAGGGGAGTGGAGTTGGTATGTTGGTGAGAAGGAGAGTAAGGAGGAGAGAGAAAAGAGGGAGAGGAAGGAAAGAGAGAAGAAGGAGAAGAAGAAGAGGAAAAAGGCGCAGATTTATGTGGGTGTTTCTTTTTCTTTTGCTCGATGCTTGTTCGGTTTACTCACTTTTTTATCCTTGTCTTGCCCGGATAGATTACCCGCCACGTAGCTCAGATTATCCAACGTCAAGAGTTTATTTGCAAGCTCGCACGATCGATGATGATGTTCGGCGGGCCCGCACATCGTCTACAGTCTCAAATCGTGGCAACGGCTCGTGTACTCGATATCGAGCTCTCGTGCATGTACCTCCCGGATGTAATGCTCATTAGCTTCGACGACTCGAACACGGGAACGAGTTTGATCAAGTTCATTAGACAAGGGAGTGTGCTTGATCTAGGTAAATTGAACCAGGGGTATCTCATTTACTGGAAAGTACGTACCTCGTAGCTGGCATCTTTTTAAATCAAGTTGACGATTCTTTCAGGTCATTCATGATGATCTTTCGGTATCTGAGGCTTCGAAGGCGCTGGACAACCTCATGCGTTCCCGGCCACATTATCGTGCCTGGCAGGTAATGCTGATAGGAGGGATGTGCTCTGCAGCCATCTGTACGGTCTCCTTCGCCGGCTCGTTCATCGACTCCGTAGCAGTGTTTCCGCTTGGAGCGCTATTGGTCGGCATTCAGCTGTTGAGTGTGAGGAATGAGTTGTACAGCAACGTATTCGAGTGAGTTCATTTTCCTTGCTTTTTACCAAGTAGCGGGGGCTGACTTCCGTGTTAGAATCACCATTGCAACTCTGTTCTCGTTCCTCTGTGGCGCGCTCGCTGCTACAGGAAAAATTTGTTACAGCGCCACTGCTTCCTCCTCTATTGTGCTCATCCTTCCCGGATTCATCGTTCTCTCCGGTGCCCTGGAGGTCCTTTCGCGCAACATCGTGTCAGGGTCTGTCAGGATGTGTTACGCTGTCGTCTACTGTCTCTTCCTTGGCTTTGGCCTCGCGATGGGTGCAGAGGCGTACGATAAAATCATCGGCAAGTCCATCTCTGGGCTCTCGGATACGACGTGTACGATGAGTCATGACCCAACTGGCCCTTGGTGGCAGAGGACTCCGAGCGAGTATTGGGGTGGGTAACTTCGCCTTGTATGCGCGGTTGCTATGAGTTCTAATGTTTGTCCCTCTTCAGCTTTCTTGACGGTACCAATGTTCTCGCTGTTTTTGAGCATGAAGAACCAGCAGCCGTTCTTTAAGAAGGAGATGGTAAGAATCGAGCCTTCTCTTGTTCGGCACTGGTACTCAGCTTTTACTATTTCTCTAGCTTATCCTCATCATTATCTCTTGCATCGGCTGGGTCACTAATCACTTTACCGCGATCAAGTTCGTCAATCAGAGTGATATCAGTTCTGCTGTTGGGTGAGTTTGCTTGATTTGTTTTGACCTTTGGTCCACGTAGTTAAGCCAATTTTCTCAGAGCGTTTGCAGTTGGATTCACAGCCAACATGTACGGACGATTCCTCTCCGGAAACGCATTCGTCATCATGGTACGCGCAATTTTCAATAACATCTTTTCTAACCGACTTCTGACTGGGCGTTATAACCAGATTACTGGTATCCTGTTCCAAGTCCCATCCGGTCTCGGCTCCGGCGGTCTTTTGGTCTTTGTTTCAGAACAATCCTCCGGATCGTCTACCTCGTATTTGTCTGGGTTCCAGACAGCGTTACAGTTGATTTCGGTTGCTATTGGGTTGACTGTGGGTTTGGGTATCAGTTTGTTCTTGGCCCACCCCATCCAATCGAGGAGAAGAGCTGGAGGAATTTTCAGTCTTTGAGGGAAACCCTGCGAGTGTCTACCAGGTATTTCTGGCACCTCGTTCGTTTTCACCTTTTTCCGGGTCGGTGTTGCCAACGGTCGAGTACACCGTCCGTGCGCTATTCCTATTTTGTCCTCATATTCTCGCATTCGAACTTCAGTTCAGGTTTCAAGGCTTGACTGAATAGGGTCCCTCATTGATTTTTTCTTTTTCTTTTCCTTTGGTTTTTGTGTTTTAGGTCTTCGTTGATGGTCTCTCTGCCTCCTTTCTCTCGCTTGCGTTTTCGGACTAGAATTTTTTCTTTTTCCTCTCATCTTACATCTCAAAACAACAAAATGATTTTTCTACGTATACAAAATATTTTCAATGCACATTGTATTCATGCCTTCCTGCTTCGCCCTTTGCGTTGGATGTATTTACTAGCTACTCGTCCCGGATTTCTCTTCTTTCTCTTCTTCCTTCCTTTCTTCTCTTTTCTCTCTCTTTTCATCATTCACATAACACATAGAGTTTCCTTATTCCTCTCATATCATCGTATCCAGGTTCATTTTTCTCTGCCCATTTTGTTCCGCATGTTCACGCCCGTAGACTGACTGACGAACTGTACACACACACTCACGATCTGATATCGATATAGAGTACTGATCTGTACTAACTGCTTTATAAACCTACATACATACATACTGATATACATAGTCCTCTTCGGGCGTCACATAGTTAATGGAAAATGGAATTTTTTTTGCTGGCATAGAGGTACGGGTTAGACCGACGTGAGTTTTCAGAAGATGAACTGCATCTTGTCTTTTCTGTTTTATCTGCACGACACCACACATTGAGTTTTCTTCATTCTTCTCGTAGCACCGCATCACCGTATCGAGAGTAAATTTACTCTGCCCGTTTTTCTCGCATGTTCACGCCCGTCGCCTGTAGATTGACTGAGACTGACTGACGAACTGGAACTGTACACATGGTTTTGATTTGAGATTTGAGATAGAGCACTGATGGATTCTGTATAACTGCTTTATATACCTACATAGTGATATGTAGTCCTCGAGGTCGGGACATAGTTAGTGGTAAAATTCTTGGTACGCGTAGGGTGGTCAAAGCTAGACCAAAGGTGCCTTTGACCACGTGTCAAAATTGGCGACCAGTCCAAGTCGAAGTCCTTAGTCGTCTCGACTTTGTAACGGTCGGCTATGAGCACATTTTTCATTGAATATTCGAGTCGGCGTTTTCCGCCGTTCAGTTGCTGAGCCGAAGTGATCGAGTTTGCGACCTGTTGCGACTGATTTGTGGTCGCGATTAGTGGTACGTAGTTAGCCGAGGTTAGCCGAAGCAGCCGGTGTGCCGCAGGACCCCTGTCAACTACCCAAAATGTCTTATCCCGGCCGGCGCCATAGGCGCCGGTTCTTGTCCAAACCGTTTTCGACCCCCGACCCCCCCCTCCGTGTCCAAACTGGTATGAGGCCTTGCCCGGAACACTAAAATTTTCTTAGAGATGTCCTTTTTCACGTTGTTTGTGTTTTTCGGGCTTATAAAGCTTTATAGTCAGCTATTATCAAGGTTTACTATCCACAGCGCTCCAAGGACATACTGACTGCAGCCGACGACCAGGAAGGCCACTTGGGAGAGGTTGGAGAGGGTCCTCGAATCTGGCCCTTCGTGTCCAAACTGGGGGTCCGAGCGGCGCCGCAGGCGCCGCATATGTCCAAACTTTTTGTAAGCAGTCACCGAGATTTTGGGCCGGTTCATGTCCAAACCGAGATAAATCATTACAGTGTATTGACAGGGGTCCTTGTGCCGCCTCTTTATATAAGCTGCCGTATGTAATATATTCACATCACGAGATCTCATCACGCTCGCCGCTGAATTCGTGTCAGATGAGCGTGAGCATATACTTTATAGATAAGTTGTAGATATTCATATGCATTCAAGTTAAAAGTTTGAAATAGGATGCATCATAGTTTAAGTTTCAATAGACCTAAAATACTAGGCTATGTTCATTGAAAGTGCAGCTTCAAATTTGACAAAACTTGAAGGTTGTCTGCAAAGAATTTAGTTTGGCTGCTCCATAACCATTTCCTACTCTTGCTCTCCTCCCTCCTACTGCTTTTCAACTACTGTTCCCACTCAATCCTGCTGCCTCTGCTCTCTCCTGCTACTTCTGCTGCCTCTGCTGTCTCCTATTGCCCCTGTCTCCTTCTTCTGCCTCTGCCCCCTTCTGCTGCCTCCTGCTGCCTCTGCTTCCTTCTCCTGCTCCTTCTCATTGATCCTTCTCCTTCTCCTTCTCCCTCTGCTCCCTTTCCTCCTGCTCCTCCACTCTGCACCTCTTTCCTGTTCTCCTCCTCCCCTCCCTCCTGCTCCTCCTCTCCTCTCCTCCCTCCTACTCTTTTATTGTCCTGCTAATGCCATCCTTCCCTGTTTTGCTGCTAGAACAAGAAACTAGTAAAGTTAGGCCTCTCAAACTATCTGATATTGTTATACTTAGAGATTTCATACATGTATTTGAACTAGGGCTATGCTCTATGTGATTAATGAATCCTGTGAATGACAAGCAGGCTTAAAGCTTGAAAGGCTATTGTCTAAGTGGTTCTGGAGATATTTGTGTTGGAGTATGTACCTTGATGGTCTCTTTAGTTACAAACATGGACACAAGTAGATAGCTTTGACTTTCCTTATTTACTTGTAGTAGTTTGGCCTATGGCCACCTCATTCTTTCTTGGCAATCGGTAGGGTACATGTACGTACCCTCACAGTCTTTTCTTATATACTGACTCACAGACTTTCGGCCACCTCAGACACTTTTACTCCGTAACACGCTCTGAGGTGAGCTTCTATTCATTCACTTTATCTATTAGTTTACTTACATACTACATAGCTTCTCTGTCTATTTACAGGTGAATATACCCAGACGCTTTTACTCCGTAATGCGCTCTGAGCTTCTCTGTCTATTTACAGATCATCTCGAGCACTTTCTATTTCTACTATTTCTATAGGTTATGGGCCCCAAGCCCCGCTACATAACTGTCGTTAATTGCTGCGTCTCAATTGATATTTTACCCCCATATAATTCCCTACCATGTCTGCCACTCCACAAGCTCAAGAATCCATCTCCGAGCCTGACATCGACATTCGCGAGAGGCCCAGTGATG
The DNA here is from genome assembly GCA_003987895.1 of Neonothopanus nambi. Taxonomy (NCBI): domain Eukaryota; kingdom Fungi; phylum Basidiomycota; class Agaricomycetes; order Agaricales; family Omphalotaceae; genus Neonothopanus; species Neonothopanus nambi. The sequence continues at coordinate 18,303 of RCHF01002044.1, read as the reverse complement.
ATACTCCGTCATCACAGCTCAGAGCTACTGTTGAGGAAGTAGCCCCACTTCCTCGTAGCTTTATACCCCCCGCCGTACCTCTCACTACTCAAACTACCTTCTTGCATCGTGCCGACTACTTCGCCAAAGTCCCTACAGTCATTCCTGATGGTTCCAACTTCACTATATTTCGAGAGCGTTGGAATATTGCTACTGCTGCTGCTGGCATCGCCCATCTATTTGATCTACACTACGTTCCCCCTGCGATGCCAGACCCAAGTATAACCAGTATAGTGGACTTCAATGCGAAACTTTCTCTATATAATCAATGGACTCAGCTTGAGAGCCAAGCCCATGCTGTCCTCTGCGACTGTCTTGACGATAACCTCCTGCGAAAGGTCACGAAGAACACCTGTACCGTTCGTGACATCTGGCTTAACCTCATGCATGAGGTGCAGGTAAAGACGGAAGTGAAGGTTTCATTGATGAAAGCGAAGTGGGAAGCTCGTACTTGTGATGCGAATGCTGATCTGGTTAAGTTTCTGGATGAGGATGATACTATGATTGACACTATCCACAATGCCAGTGGAGAGATCAGCAATAGTGAACATCGATCTCATGTCCTGAAGGTTATCCCCAAGGAATACCAGAAGTTTGCTAATACCATGATTGAAAGCACTGCCCTCCTGAACTCCTCCATCTCTACAGAGGATCTCGTTGACTCTCTCCGTCGCCACTATGAGTTCCTTAGCAAGCAGGAAGGCAAGGGTAGCTTGTCGAAGTCAAAGACAAAGGACGTTGCTCTATCTGCAGAACAGTCCAAGCCAGGTGGTGGTAGCCATGGGAAGGGCAAGGGCAGAGGCCCTGTATGTTACGGATGTGGCAAGCGTGGCCACATCCGTAGAAACTGCCCTGACTCTTCTAAGAAGGATGACATGAAGGGTGGTGGTGGCGATAAGCCAAAAGTGGATAAGGGGAAGGACAAGGATAAGGGAAAAGGGAAGGGAAGTGCTAATGTCATTGAGGAGGAGGACTTTGCATACTTGGCAATGTCTTACGAGTCGTCCAGTGACTCAGATAGCGACGGTGAAACCAACATTACCAGCATGTTCGGTGACGAGATTGACTACCTCGATGGCCTTCCTGATTTGACCCCTGTCTCTGATATGGATTCCTCTGAGGATGAGGATGAACATAGCTCCATCTCGTCAGGCAGCTCCTTCCTAGATATTCCTGATGGTCTTCTCAACTCCGAGGAGGAGATCGATGCACGCATGAATGCCATTTGTGACTTTATGGCGCAGGCGGGTTCTGATAGTGATGAATCCGATGATGAGAGTGTCGTCGATGGTCTCAGCGTTTTTGATGACGAGGAGTACCTGTGCTCTCAGGTCGAGGGATATAGCCTACCCCTTGACGGTTCCCAACTCCGTATGTTGTGGAAAACTAATGGCGAGTTAGCGGCTCGCAAGGCTAGTGTATGGCTGCAAGTGAAGAAGGCTTATCACCCTCTTCATGATGTTGTAGCTGGTCCAGGAGACTATCGTGATCCTGTTGCTGACATTGATTATGCCCACGATGACCCCTTTCCTGATTCTGATTCTGACTCGTCTCTGGAGTCATGGTGCAAGCTCAAGGGGGAGGAAGAGATGGACGAGGATGGTTTTGCTGAATGGTATATTGCCTCGAGTGACTTGGTCCTGATTGACTGGGTAGCAAACCACATCTCTGATGAGAAGGATTCGTATACGAAGACTTCTAGTGTCCTCGATTCCAGGTGCTCAAAGCATATGATGCCTGATCTCTCCTTATTTGATAGCCCACCCGAAGCTTGTGAACTGAGATCTTTCCGTGCCGCCAACCACGAGATCTTGACTGCGAATCGTAAAGGCGACGGTACCATTACCCTAGATGGTGCTGGTCAGCATACCATCAAACTCCCAGGTGTACTCTACGTACCAGAACTGTCCAACACGCTAATTTCCATCGGATGCCTCGACAATGCAGGATATAGCATTACCTTTGGTGGTGGAAAGGGTGTCATATGAGATGCACATGGGCGGATGGTTGGTAGTGTGTCGAAGTCCAATGGCCTGTATAAACTTGTCAATGACAGGCCTGGGGAGGCTAATGCGGTGGAGAAGGTTACCTTGCACGATTTCCACTGTCGGATGGGTCACATTTCACACTCTGCAGCACGCAAGCTTGTTGAGAGTGGCTTCGTGAAAGGGGTAGAACTAACGAATGTTGGGGAGGATACTCAATGCAACACCTGTGTGTTTGCTAAAGCCATTCACAAATCAGTGCCGAAGTGTTGACAGGGGGATCGCGCTAAAGCATTCGGTGATAATATCTTCTCCGACGTATGGGGGCCTGCTACCACTGAGTCCAAAGGTGGTAAACGATACTTTGTCACCTTTACAGATGACTGCTCACGCCTAACCCATGTGTATCTTCTCCACAATAAAAGTGACGTCTATGAGTCATTTTTGATGTACGAAGTGTGGATCCTAAACCATTTGAAGGCTGTCATTAAAATCCTAACATCAGACGGGGGAGGCGAGTTCATGGGGGATGAATTCGCCACTCACCTTAAGATGAAAGGCATCGCACATCGCGTCACTGTCCATGACACGCCAGAAGAAAATGGGATCTCGGAGCAGCTGAACTGCACGCTTCTCAAACGTGTCCGTGCTATCCTTCATGAGAGTGGGTTGCCGAAATTTTTGTGGGCCGAAGCACTTCGTCACGCCGTCTGGTTGAAAAACCGCTCATCGACACGTGTTTTGGATGGGAAAACGCCGTATGAGGTAGCTTACGGGCAAAAGCCAGACCTCTCGCGTATACCCATCTGGGGATCTAACATCTACGACCACGACCCTAGCAGCTCCAAGTTGGCAACGAGGGTGAGAGAAGGGAAGTGGGTCGGTTTCAACAACGATGTTGGAGAGGCTGTCACTAGCCAGGGACACCGCATATACTGGCCAACCACGCGGACAGTCATGGTTGAGCAGTCGGTATGGTTCACAGCTGTCGAGGCTGCTGCTGGCAGTGAGGGGGAGAGAGAGAGCATTGTCGAAGCCAACAATGATGGACCCACCAACTCAAACAACACTGCCACAGCAAACACGCCAGCTAACCGAGTCGACGTCGAACCAGACTTACCGGTTAACTCAGCTAACCTGGCTACGTCAACCGTGGACCCACCGTCACCCACAGCTCCAGTCTCCAATGAAGACGCTGTTCCCAACATTCGCTTGCAACCGCAGCACGCACCCAAGCCGTCTCACTACGTCCAACAACTCTTGTCTGGAGAGTTCACGCATGCTGGAAGGAAATCGAAGTTGGTTTTGCCGGCAGGAATAAGGATACCAGGGGCGGATACAGGGAAGGAGAAGGAGGTAGAGGTCGATGGAACAGTGGACGAGGGACTGTTGATGGAGGCAGCAATGGCTGAAGCAGAAGGAGTGGAACCCAGGAGTCTGGCAGAGGCAAAAAGGTCGAAGGATTGGGAAAGGTGGAAGAGGGCTATTGAGGATGAGCTCCAGAATCTCATGGAGCATGGTACTTGGGATGTAGTTCCTACACCAGAATACGCAAATGTTGTCGGGTGCAAGTGGGTCTTCAAGATCAAGAAGAACGAGCACAGGGGGATCGACAAATATAAAGCGCGTCTCGTGGCGCAAGGCTTTACGCAACAATATGGTGTCGACTTCACAGAAACTTATGCTCCCGTCACGCACCTCTTGTCAATTCGTGTCGCTCTTGCTCTAGCTGCCTGCTATGACCTAGAAATCCATCAAGTTGACGTGAAGGGTGCATATCTCAACGGCGATCTCATTGAGAATGAAGAGATATACCTGAAGCATCCTCCAGGCTACCCCCTCTCCAAGAACCCTCAGACAACCGTCCTTCACCTCAAGAGACCTCTGTATGGACTCAAACAGAGTGGGAGATATTGGTATATTAAGTTTGGGAAGACTTTGAAGGACCTACTGGGTATGGAGCATTGCGAGGTCAACCAATCGGTCTTCTTTCGTCAACATGACAGCGAGCTCATTATCATTCTCACCTCAGTTGATGATCTCACTATCATTGCTTCCAGTCTTACACTCATCAATCTAGTTAAGACAAAGCTTCGTGAAGCCTTCACCATCACTGATCTAGGAGAAATACGTTGGATTCTAGGTATTCAGGTCACCTGGGATCGTGCTCGTCGTACCCTTTCCCTCTCTCAGCGTGCCTATATTGAGTCCGTTGTCTGTGACTTCCACCAGGAGTCAGCGAAGATTTCTTCGATCCCCATGGATACCCATTCCCGTCTCACAGCTTCTCAGAGCCCCCAGACCCCTGAAGAATGTGCCACTATGGAGAACGAACCTTATAGAGAGGTTGTAGGAAAGCTTATGTATGCGTGTGTAGGCACACACCCTGATATCGCTTTCACTGTTCATTCCCTTGCCCGCTTCATCTCTAACCCAGGTCATGTGCATATGAGCGCTGCTTTGCACGTAATTTGGTACCTGAATGGTACCAAGGATTGGTCGTTGACTTATGGAGCTATGGATAACGATCCTTCGGGATTCGTTGATGCTGATGGCAGCATGAATGACGACCGCCATGTGGTCACTGGTTTTGTATTCATCATTGATGGTGGAGCTGTTAGCTGGTCATCTCACTCTCAAACTCTTGTCTCCCTTTCCACAGCTGAATCAGAATACGTTGCGGCAACTGATGCATCAAAGGAAGGAATTTGGATTCGGTCTCTCATTTCCCAGATCTTCAAGCCAACTTTCAAAGTCGTTACGTCTTCTCCCACCAACCTTAATTCCAATAATCAAGCTGCTATCACTATTAGCCAGGATCATCAGTTCCATGGTTGTACTAAACATATCAACATCCGCTATCACTTCATTCACTTCATTATCGAGGAGGGAAAAATCCGCCTCATTTACTGTCCTACAGAAGAGATGGTTGCCGACGCTCTTACGAAGGCGCTTCCTAGCGCTAAGGCGAAACATTTCGCTACTAAACTTGGACTTGGTCCAGTTTGAGGGGGAGTGTTGGAGTATGTACCTTGATGGTCTCTTTAGTTACAAACATGGACACAAGTAGATAGCTTTGACTTTCCTTATTTACTCATAGTAGTTTGGCCTATGGCCACCTCATTCTTTCTTGGCAATCAGTAGGGTACATGTACGTACCCTCACAGTCTTTTCTTATATACTGACTCACGGACTTTTGGCCACCTCAGACGCTTTTACTCTGTAACGCGCTCTGAGGTGAGCTTCTATTCATTCACTTTATCTATTAGTTTACTTACATACTACGTAGCTTCTCTGTCTATTTACAGGTGAATATACCCAGATGCTTTTACTCCGTAATGCGCTCTGAGCTTCTCTGTCTATTTACAGATCATCTCAAGCGCTTTCTATTTCTACTATTTCTATCAAGGGGCCCTCGGGATTTTAAAAAATTATATAGGGTCGATTTTTTATTTAAGGGCTCTTGGAGCTGACTGACCGACCGGTGTGAGAATATATTTCCAATTATGGTAGTATATGTTACATAATACTATCCAACAAAGGCAAGTGGCGGTGCACTCAGTGTCTCACCTACCTTCACTGACCGTCCAGGTTGCCCTCAATGCTCTACTTTGCACTATCAGACATATTGGTTATCACCTTGTAGGTGTTTTAGGACACATTAACACGTCAAAAAAGGTACCCAAAAAGGAAAGACTCTGCTCAATGAATTTTTTCAGCAATCTACGGTCTTGACCAAAATTTTTTTTAAGGACCCCCCAGACCGACCGACCGACCGAGCCGGTATCCCGGAACAACGTTCCGAGGGCCCCTTGATTTCTATAATTTGTCCCTTTTTCAGTTAATGAGATTCTCGAAAGAGCCTTTCGTTCAAGGTAAACGCGTTGACGCGATAGGATCCCGTGATGTGAATATAAGAGACACGGCAGCTTATATAACCAGACGGCATACCGGCCGTTTCGGCTAATCTCGGCTAACTACGTACCATTAATCGCGACCACAAATCAGCCGCAACAGGTCGCAAACTCGATCACTTCGGCTCAGCAACTGAACGGCGGAGAACGCCGACTCGAATATTCAATGAAAAATGTGCTCATAGTCGGCCTCCCTGAATCTCAAATGAATTTTGCCCTTGAATCTTAGCCTAGATTCTGTGTGTGTGCATGCGCAGACTCGGATCCTGATCGCCGCCTCTTCTTTCTTGATCTTCATCATTTTTACCAATTCTTACCGTCGTCAATGTTCATGTTGTCCAAGGAAACCAGCCGGTATTTGAAAAACCTTACCCAGAAGACCCAGGGTACGACGAGGATTCACGAGCTGATTCCAACACAAATTTTACGATGTTCGCGTGTGGTGCATGGTTATAGGCTTGCGAACGTGCAACGCCGCCTTCGATTGTAACGCAAGGTACAGCGGACACGTACATGTTTGTTTATATCCTGTCGACTGCTGGATGGATGAACAGTACTGGCCGGCGCATTGAGATGGGGAAAGAGGACGTATCGGTGTGATAAGGATAATCCGAGGTTCGTGTACTTGTTCTGCGTATTTCGATTCTTTTTGTGATGATTTTGATTTTAAACGTCTGCAGCATCGAACCTTGAGGACTCTTTGACATTTTGCTCCGCTCGCATATGCCTAAAAACTAAGCATTCGATGCGGCAAACAAGAATGCGACTCCTTTTCTTTCGCTAGCATCTCTAGGAGTGCTCACACTCCGTTCTCTTGCCGTTCGCGGTTGATAGTCTTGGAGTTTAGATAGGTTAAGACCTTCAACACATGAATATCCAAGATACCACGTCGTCTCCGCGTTCTCCCCGGATGGTTAGCCACGCAGAGCCACGCTCGTCTATCTCAAATTGATTCAATTATGATCAATTGGCCTCGATGAATCCCGCAGCACTGACACAGTGCGAATCATTGACAAATACGACCGGACGGTGGTTACCCAGGTTGTTTCGAGGTCATATGCTCGTGAACTCGTACTCCACAATCACTTGCCTTTCAACTGAGTTTACAGCACATCGATGTACATATTTATGGTAAAGCTATACATATAAAAGGCGTGTCTTTCGAGCACCAGTTCTCCATTCTAATTCCTTCAGACATCTCGTAGGCTCCTTCATCTGCCACTGACAACAATCAAAAATGAAAGGACTCCTTCTCATCGTTTCTCTTACGGCGGCTTCTTCCGTTAGCGCGCGCACATTCACGGTGACGAACAACTGCGCCTACACAGTCTGGTGAGTTGCCATCTTTGACGCTGAATACACCCGTTAACTTACCGTGCTTCATTCCACGTACATAGGCCAGGAGTATGTCGTTGAAGTTTGCAAATGATCTAGGACTCACTCTGATTTTGTGAAAAAAGTTGTTCACGGACCCCAACGCCGGAACATCGAAACCCGATCAAGCTACTGGGCAAGTTTGAACTCGCCTAATACCAATGAGCCTCATATTCAATGCTAACAAACCCGACTCAAATTTTAGATGGGAGGCACCCGCCGGCTCATCGGTTTCTTTCACTGTCCCAGACGACTGGAAGGCCGGACGTATCTGGGCACGTAGCTCCTTTTCTTGTCCATGTGAACCTTTTCCAGCTTACTCGCGAGTGTACGAATAGGGCCGTCGTGATTGTGATTTCTCAACCAACCCCGGACCCACTTCTTGCGTTACTGGCGGTTGCAATGGTGGTCTTGAGTGTGACGCTACTACTGGCACTGTACGCCTTTGCTTTTCATCCTTTTACGTTGTCTTTCTGACTTTGCCTCTGTTTTCCATTTCTAGGGCGTTCCCCCAGCATCTCTCGCAGAGTGGACACTCTCAGGTGATGGTAACCTGGATTACTATGATGGTACGTTTTCAAGTTCTCACCCCCCGGTTCTGACATCCATTTCTCAACTTTCGCCCTTTTCACGTTATAGTATCTCTCGTCGATGGCTTCAACATTCCTATGGAGGTCACCACCAATGTGAACTGCAACGTCGCCTCTTGCCCCGTCGATCTCAATCCTAGCTGTATGTCAACTGTTAACTCTTTGAAATTCATTCCTATTATTTGTGCTCATTCTCACTGAATAGGCCCCTCTGCCCTCGCCGGACCTGCTGGGTCCGATGGAACTAACGAAGGCTGCAAGAGTGCTTGTGAGGCCAACCTCGACGGAAATCAAGGTGTGTTCTTTCTTCTCCTCATCTTAATACTAATACCTGACATATGTCACCTTCCTCCACATCAATCAACAGCCAATTCCCCTAACTGCTGCAGCGGTGACTATAACACCGCCGCCACCTGTCCATCCTCAGGAGTAGAATATTATTCTTTCTTCAGTAGGTTCCCGTCCTCCCTTTGCGATGCCCAAATGACTAACAAGTTTTTGTGATCTGAACTCCTTTAGAACAATCCTGCCCAGATTCGTACGTCTATGCGTACGACGAATCTAGTGGTACTGCACTCTGGACCTGCGATAGCAGTTTGAATGCCGACTATACTTTGACTTTCTGCCCTTAAATCCGGATGGAGCTGAGGAGCAGTGAAAACAGCTAATACGGGCTCGATATCACGACAAATACTGTCAATTCTGTCCTTACCACTAATACCGCATATAAACATTCTTTTACCGACCTAAATATCGTGTGCATAGCCTCTGTACTCGACCATCTGTGTACATAGTGAGTTTAAATATATGATTATTAACAAATGCACCTTGGACAGGTCTACAAAAGAAGGATATCCTTCCACTTTGGATTGAAGGGTCCTAGTAACCGTATACTCGAACGAGAATGACAATAACCATAAAGAAAAGGGTCAACTGTTATGAGCCAGAGCGTCATGGGTGACTTGAGGGCTCTTTCAGCTCAGAAAACCGGGAGCATCACTGCAGTGAGAGCTGCCACTACAGTCCCAGCAGCCCACGAGCCCAAAAGCATACCCTGAGCTCCATTAGAGGAGGTAGTAGGGCTAGGACTCGCTCCCGTCGAACTACTCGCTACGATGGATGCAGAAACACTAGAAGTTATCGGAGACGTCGCCGTGGCGGACACAGCAGATGCACTAGTACTAGCAGCTGAGCCGGACAGAGAAAAGCCTGAAGATACCAACGATTCGGTTGGGATGCCTGTAGTAGCCGTAGCAGGTGACGACGACAGCGAAGGTGTAGTAGAAGCGGTTAAACTGGCGCTCGGTGAAGAATTTGAATTCACCGCACCTGTACCGGTTGCAGATCCTACGACGCCTGTGAACCCGGAGGCGGTCTGAGTTGGTACTGCTATTCCACCTTGGTTACATAGGGAGGCATATTCTATCGACGAGCCGAAGTGGGTGAAGGCAACAATTATCCGTCAGAACGATAAGAATTGCGAATCAAGTATTAAAACGCACGATCAATAATATCTTGAGCACTCTCTATGACTGTCTGATTAGGCTTCACCGCCTCGATGCAGTCTACGCATGCAGTAATCCCATTCGTGTTTGCAGTCGTGCAAAGGCATTGAAATGTAGCGCATGACTACGAAAGGTAGCTTCATTGTTGAATCCGAGTTTTTTTTTTTTGAGAAACTAATGAAATCCTCACGTTGATATTATCGAGCACCGCGTTACACGTATCGTTACAGCTCGTCGGAATTTCAGCCAAGGTCAGAAGAACAGCAGAATGTCCCAAGATGTCAATAGCGTATCCGTTCGCTAAAAGTCAGAGAGAGAGAAGAAAGTAGTCGTCAGCGTGAAATGACCAAGTGGCACGTGTATACGGAGATTGTAAGAGACTACATAGGCTCTAGGGCCAATGAGGGTGAAGTATTGAGTGTTCGCTTACCTCGGAGAACCACCGGAATCACGACACCCAAAGCCCAAAACGCCACAAAGGCTCGTTCGAAGAATGACATTAAGGGCGTGGACGGCACCGAATGAAGGTCTTCTCGTCGTGGTCAAGAGCAAGGGACTGAGCGCTGGAACGAAGGGAAGGAACCCCCAAAGACCCCCGGCTCTTGACAGGCAGAATGCAGAGGAATATCAGATTGTGGTGATTGACCGCCGGGTGAAGGTCATATGGATAATGGCTCGGCCCAGGAAAGAACATTTTATTTAATTTTATCGTAGGCTCCGCGAGGATATAAGGTTCCCATGTCTTGACAGTTATATGATCTACCCGGAAGAAGAATCAACATTTCATGATCTACTGATATCTTACTATTACATGGAACTTATATGATAGCAGACGATAGACCGAATATACTTTAGGGTGGAATAGGATATGGATGGCAGCAATGGAATGGAATTGTTCATTCACGCAAGAACAACGAGCGAAATGAAGCAGAAAGCAATCGAGATAGCCCAGCTTCCTTCTCGGACCGTTGAAGTTGCTGAATTGAACCCGCTCAATGGTCCAGTACTCCCACTTGACCCGCTTTGAGTAGCGCTAGCAGAAGCTCTCGAGCTACTAGAGGTCTGAATGGCATTACCCGAACCGTCGTCGGTAGTGAAAGCACCGTCGCTTGAAGACGTGAATGTGAATGCTACCGAGCCGCTTGAGACAGTGTTTACTCTCGTGCTTGACGCTGCTGGCGCGGTTGCGGACACAACAACACCAGAGAGAGTGCCACTTGGAAGGCTCACACCCGCGGCATCGCAAGCCTCGACATATTCTGTAAAAAGGGTTTCGACAATCGTTAGAAAAACCGCTACAGCAACAATTAGGCAGAAGACTTACGATCCAGACTCTCTTGAGCACTACTGGCGCCCGATGGAGCAAGAGCGACGAGGCAGCTCAAGCAGCCCTCAAAGTCATTTAGATCGCTCAATGAGCATGCGCAAGTGGCCGAGATAGACGTTTGGCAGCTCTATAGGACACTAGTCTGAGTTTTGATCAAGTCGAGATGATTTTGACAATCTCACATTGCTAGTGGATATAATACTGGAGCAAGCACTCTGGCATTGAGACGGAATATCCGAAGGATCAATCGTCGAGTCGGATTGACGAGCAAGCAAAGTTCCCAAGATGGATTTTCGGGATATCAACCCAGCTGAAACTGTATACATTCAGAATAGTCAGCCCTTGCACAAGCTTCGTATTAAAATGGGATGAGACCTGATAATGAGCAGACTGAGATTGCAAGAAAAATGTTTGCGAGCTTGGCCATTATTTCTGAGGACTTTAAGGGAGGAATGAACGGATGATGGGCCCTGCGAGGTATTTTGTGCAGCGACAGACGACGTATTTATGGTCATGCCAAGTGTACCCTGCATGCTTCATGGTCGCCAAGAAACAACGTCCGACACAGGCTGGTTAGGCGCTTCATGTCGGGTTTGACAGTTAGATGTCATCTGTTCAAAAACCCTGTAATTCCAGACTTTCCGTCGTGATCCTGGGGACCCGAGATTTTGCTCGAGTCCTACTGATACACGTGCAGCATCTAAGCCTGGAGGCTGGCAGAGGCTGGCAAGCCCTTTGCCACAAATAGCACCGAAAGCAGCTGTTTTCAGTGAAGCGCTCCTGCTTGGCGACATATTAAGACAGATAAATGAAATATAGAGCTGTCAAAGAATGCCAGACGTACGCTGATACATTTGATAGTGCAATGATAGTGATGGTCAGAAAGCAAGGCGGCGCCGGACAGTTCAGCGCCAGTTTAGCGCCCGGTGGACAGCAATTTGTCCACCCCTTTTCTTTCAGCTTTCGCCCTCTTTGATGTGCTAGTCTAATCGAGCTCTTCACAAGCTCTATGGGAATACAAGATGCTGCAGTTTCTTCATCGGGCTTTGTCCTTTACCCGAGAAGAGCTGAGTGAGCAATTGGTGAGCGATACCCCTCCTTTACTATTTCTGGGAGTCTGCTGACTGAGACCGAAACCAAGACGCAATTCGATATCAAAATTGGGGTAGATGATGAGAATGAAGATCTTTCCAAGCATAAATAGTCTCTTGTTAAAGAACCTCTTTACCTAACGAGATCTTGAACAAGCAACGAAACAGTCCGCGATGTCTTCAGCCAAGCCCGTTCTCGTAGTCGCTGGTAAACAACTTGGTACAGCTGGAAAGAGAAGATTTGGGATGCTAATATACTGTATTCAGGTATTGGTGCAGGTGGTGGAACTGGAGGTGCCACAGCGTAAGCTATTTGATTTTTGTACCGCATGTCAGACTCACTCAGACTGTTCAACCAGTCGCGCTTTCGCAAAGGAAGGATACAGCATCGCTCTGATCGCTCGTGGATCCGACTCCTTGAATTCGCTGGCGGAAGAACTGAAAGCTTCGGGCGCTAATGTACGTCGTAATCTTTCTTCGTTTTCCATATCATAACCTCAAGGATTTCCTCAGGCTGTCTCGTTCCCAATTGCATCCTATTCCGCCTCAGACGTTGCTTCAGCGTTCACCAAGATCCGCTCTCACTTCCCCCGCCCAGAATATTCTATTCGTGCTGGTCTATACAATGCTGGGCACGGAGTCTGGAAACCCTTCCTTGATATCACTCCCGAAGATGTTGCAATTATCACTCAAACCAACATCGAAGGATCGTTTGCTTTTTCTCGCGAAGTTTTACTAGACATCAAAGAGAATCCTATCGATGCGACTACTGGTAAACGAGGTATCCTGATCTTCACTGGAGCGACGGCCAGTATCCGAGGGAACCTCACCACCAGTGCTTTCGCTGCGGGGAAGTTTGCGTTGAGGGCATTGTCGCAGAGTTTAGCTAAGGAATTCGGGAAGCAGAATATTCATGTGAGTGACGATAGTTCGTGTTATGTTGAAACAGCCAGTCTCATAAGCTCTATCTGTGTAGGTGGCGCATGTGGGTATCATAATTCTCTTTTCCCTGAAAGACGACTCACCCCTAGTCCGTGCAAATAGGCTATCATCGATGGAGGCAAGTTTACATCGTTTCAGACTCTCCTTCGCTGTCTAATGAGGACGCCGAATTCTACCCTGACAGGAATTCTAACACCGCTGTCTCGCACGAGGCGAAACAATCCTGAATGGGAGCAGAATGAAGACCTTAGGCTGAGCCCTGAATCTATAGCAGCTGTACGCTGACACTCCCGTTTGTCGTTCACACGCTAGTTTTAACTCCCTGACCATTTCTAGTCATACATCTACTTAGCAAAACAAGACCGCTCGGCGTGGACTTGGGAGCTTGATCGTAAGCCATTTGGCGCGCATGAATTTTACATTGTTGGCTAACTTTGTTTTTGGCAGTGCGCCCTGCGCATGAGAAATGGTGAATTTTAAGTAGTCCGGAGGTAATTCAGCACAGTGGGAAAGATTGCTGGAAGATTGTATGTACCAAGTATCGTCTCTGTAAAATTAGTTCTTCGTCTCTGATCGTGCGACGTGTTCTGTATACGTAAGTATTCTCTCAAGGCAGCTCGAAAGCTCTCCAGTGGTGTGTACACTAATAGCACGGTCCCCGCGGTCCCGTAAGGATAAGGAAGCATAATTTTTCCATTGTCAACTGCATTCAGTTGTTACAGTTTTACCGCGACTTACCAAGACTTCATTACACTGCATGCAGTACTTATATATATAATTGCTCCTTCAAGCTCACATCGCTCCTCTTCCCATTGAATTGCTTTTACTGCGTTCCTTTCCGTTTCATCTTCCAGTCTCCGTAATGAGCTGACGATGTATTCTACCTAGCAAAACGCGTGTATAAGTCATGTCCTATTCTGACCTGTCGTGCCTTCTTGCTCTCTGGCCTGTATGTTCATCATGCATCAGAGAAATCAGGAATCTTACTATGTATATCCGACGAGTTCAGTCACTGCTATTCAGTCCTATTCAGTCCTATTCAGTCTTGCGAGGCCCGTTTGTTGTCTCCTCCAAATATAGAGATCCATCGTGCTAGCTAAATCTGATGCTAGATTTACCTCCGTGCCGCTTAACCTCCCTTCATGAGTGACCTTGAATGACTCGGGACCGGACGCCCCAAGATGCGGGGGCAGTATTGTGCAGACCGCGCATGAATACTCTGACAGAGGAATCCGCAAAGAATACCTGAAAAGGTCTTTGCGATGATCTTACTGAGAAAATCCCTATCGTAGGGAACCCGTTTATATCTTGGTTACCAGTACTTGTGACTTTATAGACTTCCGACGGATGAGTATGTATGTATAGCGGAATTCAATGTAAGGTTTGATGCTACATAATTAGTTGTTGGAATGTTGCGTACCCAAGATATATTCACTGCCAGTCCTGAAGCTCTTTTTCATAGCTAGCCAAGTCCGTTTCTTAGCTAGCGGTTCACTGACTACTTCAATATACATGCTCTCCATGTGCGAACCCACGAAGAGCACGAAGCGCGCACAGGACAGAGTCTGAGAGCAGGGGCATATACATGGCGTAATTGTCCCATCTGGGCGTATCTCCCTCTGGACACTACCCCCATCTATAGCTTACTAAGCGCACCATGAACTCATTTACTTATTAGCATCTCGGTTGCTTATACACCGCGCTCTTCGCGCTTTGCACCATCGTCAGCAGTGAGCTACGCCTCTCCCTGTAGGAGCAGTGCTCCGAAGAAGCCCAAGCATGGCTTTGTCTTATGCTCAGGCGGAACTCATCGGGCTCATATTCCACTCATGTCTGTTCGGTGAGTTCGGCGTTCTTTCAGTCTCTTTGTGTCGCACCCACTGATGCCTGCATGGTTTATGTCAGGACTATATACGATTTTGTTTCTGCAAAGTCTTCCATTCGTTATGGACGATGGATTGAATGTAAAGTGTCGTCGCTTTAACGTCGGTACGTCAGCATGAATCCATTCGAATCAATATCCTGTTTTTTACTGACTAGAATTCTGTTTTTCCATCAGTCCTCATGACATCCAATATACTGCTCTTTGCATCGATATTCTCGGTGTGTGCCTCCCTTTTTTACGCCTCGGCAGGTACTAATGGGACCTATTACCGTTTACTAGCACTGGGTTGTTCAAATAGTAAGAAGCCAGCGAGCATTCATTGATACCGCTGGACAACCCGGAGACGCAGCAACAGAATACTACGCATATCCGGCTGATTATCTCGATCTACTTAAGCTGTCTCTATACATGCTTCAGACTCTGGTTGGAGATTGCACCATGGTGAGCGGTATACAATGTCTTTGCCACTTCTCATTTGACTGGGGGTATTGCAGATCTATCGTCTTTGGATTGTCTATTGTAAAGAAACATGGATAGTAGCGTTGCCTTCCTTTTTTGTAATGGGCTTTGCTGGTGAGTCAGGTGAGCAATGGGATGTAACATGCAATAACACTTTTTTCTCGATGTTAGCCAGCTGCGTTGGTGTTTTAGCGGTTCTCGCAAGAACCCAGCCGGGCGAGAACATTTTCATGTCAACTGCTGGACATTGGGCTATCACACTCTTCACGACTTCCGTTGCGTACGTATGCTTCTATCCGCAATGCTGTTCCTTCACCTTATCAGCTTCCCCTTCTTCAGAACAAATATCCTCACAACAGGTGAAACTAATTCTCTGTGTATGACCCTGATAGACGCTGAACTGCCTTCAGGTCTTATTACACTCCGAGTATGGTCACTTCGAAAGCGCTTCCATGGGGTTATGCGTGATGGATTAATGGTAAGTGATTCATTCTCTTTTTGCTCCTGGAGTTATGCCTCACTTCTAATGACACAATTCACAGTCTGTCGCCCACATCATCATTGAAAGCGCTGCGCTGTACACGTAAGTTCGTCACCTATTCATCGGGCTCTTCAGCTGAAGCACTCTAGTCTTGTCGCAATAATAACCTTGATTGGCTACGGCCTTAAACAGACCTGGCAGTTTGTTACTTTGGACATGGTAAGTCCTCGTTGAATTCTCATGGTCCCTCTACTCATTTCCTGGCCATTCATTCATATAGATCAGTCCAATCATCGTAAGCTTCATTCTTGTACATGTTTTAAGCCTGCTCAACCCTCCTTGCTTCCCTCCAGGGTATCTCCTTCACCCTTATTTCTGTACGTGTCAACAGCGGCTACGCAACCGAGCAGCACGTCCGTTCTGGTGCAAGTGCCGTCCCGCGCACCTCTGGAATCATTCTTGATACAATACCTGTAACACTCAGCACCATGGTCGAGGACACGGACGCAGATTGTCGCTCATCGGTGTAGTGCGGCGGTGACAGGAACCGCTCAACATTTTTCAACACGACAACTTGACAACGATACGATATATTTGACGGCATGGTTCAATGGTTGAAAGTTCATTCGAAAACTGGAAAGCTTGGAAGTAACGGAGACGAGGCGGCTTACGATTCCTCTCTAAACATCCAAATTTCTTGGAGGTCATTAGGATTCAATCGAAAGCCTGTTCTTTCTGATGCTCAATGCTCTTTCCTTTTTCTTCAGACATTTCATTAAGCCTTACCTTGCCGCAGTTATTCCTCAGGGTCAACGCATACGTCCATGCATACATACTCGGCTGTCCTATCCAAAAAATCACGGGTCACCGACTCGTCTGCGGTCTGCGTGGATTACAACCGAACTGTTACCCGATGACCGCCGCTGCACTGCAGCCTGCCGCTACGCCCACCTATACTACTTATATATATACGCGACTCCGAACCTGCACGAAAAAACTCCAAGTGAACCCCTATCTCGTTTGATCGGTGTTCTCAATCCCAAATCAACTCAACAAATCTTCCAATCATCCGTACTCGACGGCTTATTTACTTTTGTATCACGTCGGTATATATGCTTTTGATTCCGATTTTTTTTTAAAGTCTATGAGACTGACGATACCTACTCCATCCCTACTATACAGTCTATACTTACTGTAAGTAATACGTGTAGTATTTATCTCACTAGCATTTTCACCATTTCTTTTGGCCATTATAGTTTGTATCCATTACACATATTTATTATTGCTCGCTACGATTTCGCCTTCCGTTGTCGATAATCGATAGTCGTTGCTACCTAGTGTCTTTATATACTTATTGTCTATATTTGATCTTACCCAGATCTTTGATGAAGATATTCTTTTTTGTGAATCTGATGGTCATTGGAAGGTATGTAGAACCAATGGGTGGTGGAGTTTCAAGCCGTTGCGGGGTTGGTGAGGTTGGTGGCTCGGTGCGAGATTACCGAAATCGGTTCCAAAGCTCCGAGTACATTACGAATTCGAATTAGAGTATTTTAGCAACGCCTGGCAAATTCATCCAAGCGCCCCATTCTCGCTAGTTCCGCCGTAATAGAGTATTTTAGCAATGCCTGGACCGGTGGACCCTGGCAAAATGCTCCACATGGCAAAACTAAGCGAAGGTCGGGCTCGAGCCTCCGGTTGATCGGATCATTATCTTAGTCACCCTTTGTACCTCTGCTCTTTCGCGCTCTTTCGCGCCCTTTCGCGCCCTGTCCCCTCATTGCGTCCTCTTCACTTAGTCATCCTTTGCTTCGTCTCGAGTTTCCCCTCTGCTTTCCCTTTATCCTGTCCTCTCTTCTCGGTATCTTAGTAAGTACTTGTTCCGGCTTCTTCCTGCTACTGTTTCCAGAACTTGAGACACCATGTTATTCGTGTTGTTGAGGATAGTGGCGCTGTCTGGAATCACAATGGTACTGGAGCAAATGGACATTCATGTGTGTGGGCAGACTAGACAAAGACAGCAGAACTGTCGACCTCAGAAAATGTAAGAATAAGTTGGCATATGGTGCTGTATATGTACTGACTAAAGATAGGAATCAAGTGAAATAAAAAGTCAGTGGAAAGCGTATATTGTGCTGAGCAACCAACCAAGCAAATTCATCCTCGCCTGCATCCACAGATGCAGGCTGATAAATCAAGTACCTAACTTCTGAGTTAGACTTGCATCAACCTTCAACATATCAGTTCCATGCTACGGGTACAGCGCATTCCAGTTGCTTACAGGAAAAATGAGAGCACCATTGATACAATACCGAAGCAATGGTGACTTGGTATTGACACCATCTCATCTGAAAGCATACATGGAAAATGCGATGATGAATGTGACACTGTTAAGCCAGATTCATCAGAGTTAATGTGGCACAAGCTGAGCTGAACTTAACTTTAGCCTTTAGATTCTTACCAACCAACTCTATGTACCTCCCACATCTACTCCTAATTCTTGCACACTGAGTACACAGTTACACTATAACCTGGTACTTCCACTTCCCACCCATTATCGTACAAAGTCCATTGCTGATCAAGTTACTTCTCTCAAGTACATAGCATATGCGTCATAATATTGTTACATATGATAATGATATGTGCTTATAAGCACTTAAAGTACTATACTAGTAATCTGCCTCTTCAGTATGAGTATGTATGATACATCG
>RCHF01002038.1:0-22959 GCA_003987895.1 Neonothopanus nambi | reverse complement strand
CTCTCTGACCTAGGACTGCGAAGTTATCTTGCCTATTGGGTCTCTACACTGATCAGGTTTTTCAGGTTAAAACCCTTCTTATCTCTTGCTCGTCTGTATTGACTATTCTCACTTCAAAACAGGAGGCTACTCTCTGTCATGCCTCTCTCAGCAGGTCCGGAGCCACTCATTACTAAAGGTAATCCTCCTGACCTTCGCAGTCCGACACGGGAGTCCTCTTCCGATGACAGCATTACTCCAAAACGACGGAAGAGGAACAAAGGGTGGGACGGCGAGGTTTCAGCGGATGAGGACACATACTTTGAAGACATCGATGGTACGCAGATTCCTCTTCCGTATGTTCCCTCCCACCGCTCAAATTCTGACGTTGTCTCAGAAAAACTCTCCTCTCTCCGCACCTTCGTCACCACCTCCAATTCCGACGGTAGCGTAACAACTCACCTCAAAATCGAGTGTACTCTGGAGGACATCGCGCGCGCGACGAATCTACGTGTGGAAGATGCGGCATTTGCGCTGAATGAGATGGGGATGTTGATGCGGTGGGGACAAGCTGAGCAAGCTGAGGAGGCCACTGTTATTTTGACCAGGGATATGGTGGAGAAAATTGCAATGGAGAGGAATCTGAAGAACCCGTGTATAAATCTGAAGCATGTACTGTTGTAACGGAGGTCGATGGAACACTGGTTGGTTGGTGACCTCAAAAGGTGGTGGAGCGTTGGCTCCTCGGTGAACCTGAGGTATTCGCATTTGTAATTGCACTCCGTTCTCCCTTTTCCAGTCTTTTCCACTTCCTCTACTTATTTTCTCGGTGATTTTATCCGCTTTGCCCGGCTTGTCTTGACGCAATGTCTCTACTCAGATTCAGGTTGTACGTGTAGCAACTGCCTAGCAAAATGGATATATCTTGTTTGTCCCAAGCGATCTCCCAGTTTCGATACGCCATTTGTTGCCCCGGTTCTCAATGCACAAACGATGGTTTTCCAGAGAAACGAGGCTGGAGGGCATGCGTGGACTGCCCCAGCTGCTTCTCCATGCGAGATCCCGGCTGCCGCCCAATTCATTGATGAAGATGAAGGATAATGCGACGTGATCAGTGCAATCGTTCAAACACTCCCTTAAGGGACTCGGCAATCGGGCTTCTCCATGCTTTTCATGCTCAATCGTTCGTCATTGTAATGTAGGTATTAGACCATCCGACTCGCGCGCACGCTTCAACGTATCGCAGTAACTCCGCTTGGTCCGAGTTTTGCATTTTGGCGCCCCATTCAATAACTGCGGTCGAAGCCGAAGATCTCTGAGAAAGCAATGATGCCGTAGCCCTGAGTACACACTCTTGGTCAGATCTCTGAGCTACTTCCCTCTCTCGGGCTCGCGATCTAGCTTCAAGGGACCGGTCACGTAGTAACACGAGGCTTCACCCCTCCTTCAGGTGACAATGCCAGCTGTTTTTATATAAGTGCCAAGATGTTGACAGTCCTTATAGGTCCAGTTTGTTACTTGATCCCGGGTACTGGAACCGGTGACCCTCCCTTCCTCTTTAGTGCTCACCTAGTCTGTAGCAGATTCGCACAAACGAGCGTACGAACGACAAGGAACGAACGAAAACTATGTCTCAAGACTTAGATGACACTCAAGTGATCTCTGTGGTCGTAGACGCTCTTGACCCGGAGAAAGACAAGAAGGGTCCCTCTAAAGAGGAGACAAAGGTTGAACTGGAAGAGGTAAAGACAGATTGGAGGAAGGATGAAGTGCATACGATACCGAAGAAGTATGTTCTTTTCCTTAAGATTTTATGGTGGGTGAGCTAACGTATTGGATGGCTCTGATAGCAATATGCTGGTCGTCTTCACTGGGTACTTTCCATTGCTGTTCGTTGATTCTGAACTAACATATAGTACTCCAGGCTCATGCTAGCTTGTTAGTAATCTTCTTTATCAAAATTTCCGGGACCTAAGCTAAGCTTGGTAGTATTTCTTGCTGCTATGGACCAGACGATTGGTGCGCCAAATCTCATTTCTCTCTTGTAACTGAGCTCCTTATAACAAATCCATTTCTGTAGTTGCAACCGCATTGCCAACGATCGTCCAAGACCTGGGCGGAGGATCAGCGTACTCCTGGGCTGGTACAGCATATCTCCTCACTGCATCTTGTGAGTGCTCCGTTTGAATATCCATATCTCAACATCCACTCACGTACTTAGGTCTTACGCCTCTTTACGGCAAACTTTCCGTGCGTTTTTATCATCTCTTCACCAATGTTCAATGTGCTTGAAATCACATTACTGCAGGACATTGTTGGACGAAAGCCACTCCTCTTCTTAGCGATAGCGATTTTCTTGATAGGATCCGCTTTGTGCGGCGCCAGTCAGACGTTCATCATGTTCCTGATTAGCAGAGGCATTCAAGGTGTCGGCGGAGGTGGAATCACCCAGCTCATGCTCATCACAATCGGGGACATTGTCACTCTCGAAGAACGAGCCAAGTATGGTGGAATGATGGGGTATGACGCCCTTCATATAAATTGGACGAGTGCTAAGTACTAACGGCGCTGCGAGACAGCTCGGTGTGGGGAGTTGCATCTGTCCTAGGACCTCTAATCGGTGAGCAGCTAAGCTGTGCTATGTTCGACTTGCTTTGTTGACCCTTCTACTTCTGGAATCCTGTAGGTGGTGCTTTTGCCGACCACGTAACATGGCGCTGGGCCTTCTGGATTGTGAGTAGCCACGTGGATTTTGCAGCTCTAGTAAACTGAACCGTCTTAGAACTTGCCGACTGGCGGAGTTGCTGCAGCTCTGTTATGGTTCCTGAAGGTGGGTTTGATAAAACGAATCCACATCTGCAGAATTCCTAACAGCCCTACTTAGCTCAACCCAATGCCCCGTAAAACGATTCGTCAACACATAGCCGAGTTTGACTTCCTTGGGCTCTTTTGCATCATGGGAGGTATTATATTTCTGCTTGTAGGCTTCCAGTTCGGCGAAACGAGCTGGTCAGACCCTAAAACGATTGTCCTGGTCGTCGTTGCGGTTTTGCTGCTCGTAGCTGGCTGCATTAACGAGGCATACACCAAGCGTTGGCCGGTAATTCCTCCAAAGTTGTTCAGATCGCGGACGACGACGGCGCTGCTCCTGGCTGTGTTTGTACATGGGTTTGCGTTCTTCATGGCTTCGTACTGTAGGTGCCTACTTGTGATCATGATGATGCTGTAGTGCTGATGAGAATCACGCCAGTTATACCAACGTATTTCCAAATCCTTGGTAGTTCCGCGACTATGTCGGGGATAGAAATGCTTCCGTTTTCATTTGGAAGTTCGATTGTTGCTATGATTTCCGGGAGGATCGTGGCCAAGACTGGAAAGTATAGACTAATGACTTGGATTGGGATTGTGAGTACTCTCGTCGTTCGGTCTTCGAAATGACCATAAACTTCGACAGGCCATAATGACGCTTGGTTTCGGTCTAATGATCCAACTTGATGAACAGTCAAATAGGTGAGGAATGAACACGAGCGCCACTGCTGGGTTACTGACGTGCTTTTCAGAGCTGAAAAGGAACTGTATCTTCTCGTGGCGGCGATTGGTATGGGTCCTTTATTCCAAACCCCCATGGTGGGTGAGTACTGTTCAGCTTTGTTCATACTTTGAGAAATATTCACTTGTTAACCCGAACAGCTCTTCAAGCAGCAATGCCAGTAGCCCAAATGGCTGCCGCGACGACAGCGTTTGGACTTGTGAGGTGAGCTTGGCTGGTTCAGCTTTCTGAATACGCTGCTAATGTTGCTTTTTGTTCTTTTTAGAACCCTTAGCGGCTCTATTGGAATCAGTGTCGGCAACGTCATCTTTGCGGACGAACTTGTCAAACGCTTGGCAGATATTCCAGGATACAATATCACTGGAGAGACCATTAGTGACCTGACCAATGATATAAAATCCTTGGTGGATATAGAGGTATGTACGAAATAGGATCAAGTTCTCATAGGTCCTCATAGTTTTCCTAAACAGCCCGTGTCAACGAGAGATCAGGTCCTTCATGCTTATACCAAGAGCGTGTCACTGATGTGGTGAGTCGATGTTGTTTCTTGTCACTTTTGCTCCGCTAATTGGTGTCGTGACGTTCCAGGCTCGTATGCACTCCAATGCTTTTTGTCGGTTTCATGGCTGGTATGTCCCGTAAAATCTCCACTGTAATTCATCGCGCTAAGTTGTCTCTGTAGTCTTATTTATCCGGGCATACTCTCTAAAGCGTAATGTCGTACACGGAGCGAATCATAACGACTCGAACTCAAGCAGCGACTCGGAGGCTACAGTTTCGGAGGCTTTGCCTGCCCAAACCGCGGATGCAGGAGGAGTTGTGTGAAGATTTGCATGTAGCGGACCGCATGATGGTATCAGTGACTCGGAAGAAAACTCGGGGTAGAGGATAGTACTTTCAACTGCATGTTCATTCAAATGGACCACAGTTCAACCTATACATAAGTATGTTCATAAATGCACCTAGCATATCAGGGTATAATATGGAATTATATGAGAGTGAGGAGAATCGGCAACTGAACGTGATTTCCGAGTCAGAGTGCGCATTACATCCTTCGAGGGCCTTTGCTGGCACCGACTTGGAGTGAATCTTACCGCCTATCTTCAAAACCAGCGGGGAGCAGCTCCGGACTTGGACGTGGCCGCCTTGTCTGTAGACTGTAGTGTAGAAGATTAGTCTAGGCAGTTCCTTGAGGAAGCCATATTAGCTCACCAATAGCTTCATCGAGCTACGACATTCCCCAGAGTCAACTGCGAATCGGCAATCGTAGACATGCTACAAAAGAGAAGGGCTAAGTAGTAAGTAGAGCAGATTCGAAGTAGAGTACTTATGTTCAAATGGCCCGATGACCAGGGGATGACAAAGCAAGCCACGTCCTGCCGTCTCCTGCCAGTGTTGTGCAAGGCAGCGGAATTCCGTTGACCCTGTGAAAGGGCAGTGGGTGACTCGAGGGCAGCTCGCTGCACTGACCAGTGACCTGGTGCCCTTGGCTGGATTTTCACATCACATGTTCAACGCCAGCCACCTTTGACCCAGTGTTCCTGCAGCGTCTCTTTCTTCACGCTACTTTACGCGACACCTTTTGGATACCTCTGCGTCCTATATTCCTCTTCAACAGAAGCTTATCATTAGCTACACGCTCTTACTCATCAGCGCTTTGTATCGAGTCTGATGGACTCTCCTGCTCGCTATTCTTTTCAGTCCAACTTCAACGAGAGTTATCCTGATCATCCTCCAAAAATTGAAATCGCAGATTTCGACGACACGCCTTTTTCGGTACGTCCGATGCTTGGTGGAAGGGGAAGCTTGCAGAACTTACATGCTTCATAGGAGTCGTTTTCTGAAATACTTGAGTGCTACGACTCGGACTTAATAGCGGATACCAGCAAGGTAGCCGCCAACTTCAATGATATGACCTTCGATATCGATGTGAGCTCTGGAACACTGCAGCTGATCTTTCATTGCTGAGATGGCGAGCAGGAAATTAGTGACATCCGGGAACTAGATTCTCAGTGGGATGACGATGATGTTGATGTGAGTTCCCACAAGCTTCATCCTTCTACAATGTATACTCACCGTGTACTACAGGAAATTCTTGTTATCTCGCCAAAGCCACCGCGCAGACTCTCAACGATCATTGAGGACGCTGATAGTCTCAGCGTACGTCCCGCTCAATACTCTTTTCTTCAATTCGGCGACTCAATGTATTTCCAGAACATCTCCTCGCTTTCTGAATTCGACTTCCTTGACTGCACTGATTTTGCTGCAGACTCCTCTGGCACATACTTTGTCAAGAAACGTGATACCCGCCGAGTATATATCATGAAGCCCTTTCGGCTCATTGGGCCCTCTCCAATCCCAGAGGAGCTAGATATCCTAGAGTTTCTAGATAGGCAAAACAGTCCTTACTTGCCGAAGATTCGACGCAGAATTCTTGAGGACCGATCCCTCTTTGTCCTCATGGTATGCATGCATTTTAGCTGTACAAAATTATTTGATTGCTCATGCTCTCTAGGATTCTTATCCCGCCGGCAGCGTACTTAATTACGTTCTACAAGATGGCCCGCTGTCATCTCAAGACGTCCTCTTCTATGCCGCAGAAATTGTAGGCTCCTGTCTGTTCGCTCTCCTTCGGTTGGAAGTCACTCATACCTTACATTAGGTGGAAAGTATATCTGCCGTACATCTCGCTGGTATTATGCACAGAGACATCAGCCCTGCTAACATCATGATCAGCAACGACGGACACATTATCCTGACAGGTTTTGAAAATGCCCGATTGCACAATTCAACTTCAACAAACCCTGACCATTATTCTTCTCGAGATTGCGAATACCGTGCTCCAGAACATCTTCTGGAATGGGCCTGCGACTATTCCGTGGACTGGTGGAGCTTTGGATGTGTATTGTATTTCATGTCTCACGGCAAAGTGAGTTCTTTTGCTTTGCTACTTTGATATTTTTCGCATTTTTAAACCTTTTGTATTCGCGTTTAAGCACCCTTTTCCCTATGAAGGGCACTTGCAGACAAAAGCATACAAGCAAATTTTGCGCGGAGATATCGTGTTTGATCCAAATTGTGCCGAAGTTACTGTCCTTGATTTGATACGCAAGGTGACTTTTTTCTTTTTCTTTTGTAGGCATGATATTCACTGCTCTATCAGTGTCTGGAGAGAAATCCTCATCTGCGGGCTACTTTTATCGACATCAAGCTGCATGAGTATTTTGCTGCAACGTTAGTCTACTGCAGCTAAACCTCGGAATCGGGGAACTCATTCTGCAATTCTTTTAGAGACTGGCGGGCAGTTAGAGAGAAACAAATCCAACGTAAGCAATCCATCACCTCTGTGAGGCGGATATTGACTGAGATACATTGTTTCAGCACCCTATATCCCAAAATACAGTCATCTGGAAACCTTCAACAAAGTCCCGCCTCCTGTAGTAACAAACCCGGATGACGACTGTGAACCTGATTCAAGGACACCTCATACACCTTCCCCGATAGGTCTTCATGATCCCTGTTCAAGAAATTCCAAGAAAATTTATTCTGTTGGAGCCCGCCATAGCGTTCAAGATCTCCTCCCCAAGATTTTCCGATCCCCTTCTCTCGATGAACTCAAGATGGAGGTCAATAAATGCCGAATCTCAGAGGATATATGTAACTCCAAACTCGAATGCACTCCCGCCATGATCCGATCTCCCTCTTATGAAGATATCTTCCATCGAACTAGCACTACCAAGCTTAGCCCCGAAGAACGAATGGCGCTTTTCTGGGAATCCCTGGATAAGGATCTCGATGCGGACCCTCCAAGGACCGAAGGTTTATTTGGAACGTCTTCTTCTGGTCTTCAGTCTTCCTCTCGCCCTCGCAAACTCCGCAAGCAACATTCTTCCGTCATTTCTCAGACTAATAGCAGGCTTTCTCAGCTGATATCCTTCTCTTCTTCCCTGGGCACAGGCACGCAGAACAAGCTGCGCAAGATACGGCGACCGAAGAGTACCCCGATGTTTGCTGCTTCCACTGTTGTTCCTCACGAATATGGTACTAGCAAGATCGATGACGTCGCGGAGCTACCTAAGGGTATTGAGAAGATTGGTAGCGGGATTGGGTTCAAATACAATGTTCCGGTGGCTGGGAAGTCAAAACCCTCTATTTGCTCGACTGCTGCCAACTCAAGGACCTCGCGTGTAAAACTGCCTGTTATGGGTCTTGGTCTTAGTCTAGGGCTCGGGAAGAGGAGCCTTGGTGGCAGCATTCTGCGGCCGAAAGGAGCGAACCATGACAAGTGTGGGCAAGATCGTCTTCAGGGTCATGGTCAACATCAAGATCTCCGAGATCAAGAGAAGAAACCAGGAGGCGAACATGATGGTGCGAAGCCCTTGCGAGAAGATCTCGAAGGAAAGCCCAAGGAAGAAGTGCAAGATGTATTCCGCTATGGCTCTACCCTGAGTCTGGTGCCGGACGCAAGCTATGAAGTTTCCCAGGATGTTCGCACTGTGAATTTGAATGCGGTCTCTCCGGTGACAGCCACGGATACTACTGCGAACAACACACCATTGGTGGATCTTGGTGTCCTGTCTGCTTCCGAAAGGGTGCAGCTAAACCAACTGACTTCGAACAGTCTGATCGAGTGGATGTCAAGAGAAGAGGGGCGTGAGGATTTCATGAGCAGGGCAACGCTGCGGTTGATTCCATCTTGAAGGCCACGGCTTAGAGGCTTGAAGTCTCG
Organism: Neonothopanus nambi; assembly: GCA_003987895.1. Lineage (NCBI taxonomy): Eukaryota > Fungi > Basidiomycota > Agaricomycetes > Agaricales > Omphalotaceae > Neonothopanus > Neonothopanus nambi. The sequence continues at coordinate 14,701 of RCHF01002038.1, read as the reverse complement.
TCTTGTCTTGTGTTGAGTCGTAATGTTTTTACTACACGCTTTCTAGTCGATTTTTGGTGTAAAGATCTCACGATTGATTTTGTTGTTTACATAACGCCGGATGTATCATGTATGTACAGGTTCCTCGACAATCTCAGCTTGTTTTGTACACAGGAAGTGTCTTCTTCCACTATTCTTCCTCCTTAAATCAATTTCTGAGAGCCAGAAGACAAAAACCATGGAAAGCTCAATTCTAAGTTAGCACATCTAGTAGGCGAAAAGAAAACGCGTCGAACTTACCAAGTCAACGAATTACACTCGAGTCACGAACGGCCTGGGCCGGTTGGGAATACCCTGTTTCGCTGGGTATTTGAAGTCTATTTTCACCAGCTTTTCAGTAATCAACGAAGCTTCGTTGTCGCCGACATGATTGCGAATAATAGCTCTGTATTCCTCGAGTTGACGCTGCGTCTTTACCGAAAAAATCTTATACTGCACAATCTCCTGTTTTATGGAGGAAACGTCCTTTAGGAGCACTTCAATGTCCTTATGGAGGCGAGCGTAGTGGGACAAGAGGATTTTCATCTCATTATGTGCTAGGCGACGCTGAATGATCACCGATCCATAGGCAGCAACAGCATCAGCAAATTGCACATTATGATTCGTAGTGTCCTAAAGAGCGTAAGAAAGAAGCCGATTCACTTCGAAATGAGAGTTGCACACTTACCACTTTTGTTTCTGTGGCTAGGATTCCGCCCTAAGGAATTGTAATTAGCAATTCAGGCTTATTTCAGCACTTCCACCACCTATGTACCATTACAGATTTAGAGGTCTTAGCATCCGCTGAGGCGACGTTGAAGTCCTCTTGCTACATTTGCATTCTGAGTTCCTGTTTGTTAGCGAACTCATCATAATCAATATTTATATATGTAGGTACACACAAGAAGATTATCCTATTCCTTGACATCAGAAGATGAAGGGGGTAAAAGAGGCCAACTTACCTCAGGCTTCATTATCAGTAACGAGTCTATTCCCTGGTTTGCGTTCAAGTTGAGGAGAATGAATAGACAAGTAAAACTTCTATGAAAGACCATTCAACGAGGCGGACTCCCAATGATACACGTGTACGGAATTCGGCAAGCCTGAGATGCAGCTTTCTGAGCTTTGCAAGTCGACCGTTACATACAACCTCCAACACGCCTGGCTACCCTTGCCATACTATAAATGCCAGGCATGATGACATTTTCCTATTCATTCATTTATTTCTTTGCCTATTCTTGTAGTTTTCTCCGCCATGTTCGACGACCCTGATTCATACAATCTTCAAAATCATGATGCACCTAATAGTGTAAGTAAAGCAGGTAAGTAATTGAAGACAGTTAAACGCCCCTAATTTTGCCAGGGCCCAGGAGCGCTCAGGCCCAGGGGCCCGTAGGGGCCGGTCCCTGGGAGCCCCTGGGCCGCATGGTTACCTCCGTTTGTCAGTCGAGACTCGAGAGCACGAATAGACGAATTCAAATGTTCTCCAGACTCTAAACACGCGTAGATACAGGCATTGAACATTCGAAGTTACAAGCACTTTAAGCCTCTTTGAACCCTCAAGGCCTCTAGATCTTCACCGTCTGCAGCTTTCAGCTTGCCGGTGGCCAACGATTGGCCAGGGCCAGGCGATGGACGGAAGATTCGAAAAGATAACAAATTGAATCCATTCGATCTACTTTCGGCCAATGTCTTTATCCTCACAGTCACGAAATAAAAGTGCGACGGGGATTCCGGTGCCCATTTCGTCGTTTCTCCCTCGCTCCCTCTCGTGATGTCCAGCTCAGCACCTAACCTACGCATCGGTGTCGACGTGGGAGGCACCAACACTGACGCCGTCCTCCTCGATCCTTTTGCTACATCTGAAGCAAATCGCGGTATCTTGTCCTGGCACAAGTCTCCCACTACTGCGAACCCTAGCCATGGAATCGAGAATGTCATCACCACTCTCTTGGACCAAGCAAAGGTTGATGCTAACCAAATTGCCAGTGTTACTATTGGTACCACCGTGAGCGCTAATATACTTCTCTTGGTCTCCTTGGGCCCGGCACTGAAGCACGTCATACCGTTTAGCACTTTATCAACGCGGTGATCGAGAAAGATCAATCCCGGCTCGCCCCTGTCGCAGTTTTGCGTCTCTGCGGTCCGTTCTCCCATTCGATCCCACCTGGTATTGATTGGCCTCCGGATTTGCGTAGCATCATCTGTGCCCATGTTGCATTCCTTGATGGTGGACTTGAGATCGACGGCAATGTCATTCGCGAGCCTCGCGAGGAGCAGGTGAAAGAGGAGTGTGAACGCATCAAAGCGATGGGTGTGCAGGCGATCGTGGTGAATGGCATCTTTGCTCCTGCAGATGTGTTGGGAGAGAGGCAGGAGGAGAAGGTCGGAGGGTGGGTGAAGAAATACTTCCCAGAAGCGAACGTGGTTCTGTCCAAGGAAGGTGAGTAGGATGGATCTCCTGCAAGTTACTGTGCTTTCTAACTTCCTTAATCCTTAGTCGCAAACTTGGGTTTCATCGAGCGCGAAAACGCTGCCATCCTCAATGCCTCCATTCTGGCTTTCGCGAGACACACCATCACCTCCTTCCAAGCCGCTATCCACAACCGCCTCAAGCTCTCCTGCCCTGTTTTCCTCACCCAAAATGACGGTACTATTCTTCAAGCTGGGGATGCCGCCCGCTTACCCATCCGGACTTTCAACAGCGGCCCCACTAACTCAATGTGTGGTGCAGCTTTCTTAGTGAAGGGAGACGTTGCGAGGCAGGGTAAGAGTGTCAAGAAAGAAAGTATGCTTGTGGTGGATATTGGTGGTACGACTACGGATGTGGGCATGTTACTTCCTAGTGGACTACCTAGGCAAGCCGCTGCAGTGACCGAAATTGCGGGTGTGAGAATGAACTTCTCTTGTCCTGACGTGAAGAGGTGAGACTTTAACGCTTTCTCAAATCCAGAAAGTATTTGAAACTGAGGTCCGCTTTCTGTAGCATCGGTCTTGGAGGAGGTTCCATCGTTCGCATCAAGGACACCACGTCACCCAAGCCGGTCCTCACTGTCGGTCCAGACTCTGTAGGCCATCGTATCATCGAGCGTGCTCTCGTCTTCGGAGGAGACGTCACAACCACTACCGATTATGCTGTTGTCTCTCAGTCTTTGAACTCCCAAATCGAGTCGTCCATTGGTAACAAGCAGCTCGCCATCGACGGCCTTGAAAAAGTTCGAGGCAGTGACGCTACCCTTCCCGACTTGTTGTCATCATATGAAGCTACAGTCAACCGCATGTTGGAGGGGATTGTGGACCGTATGAAGACGTCTGCGGAGGACGTTCCAGTACTGCTGGTTGGTGGCGGAGCTGTCATCGTCTCGCCAGATAAGGAGGGTAAGCTGAGCTTGAAGGGTGCAAGCCGAGTCGTCAAGCCTGAATATGCTGGAGTTGCAAATGCTATTGGCGCTGGTAGGTCCGTTTTCATCTTTGTTCAAATATAGCTCTGATTTTGCCCTAGCTATCGCACGTGTATCTGGGACGGTCGACACTGTTATCAGCACAGAGGGCAAGACCACGCAAGCCGTGCTGGAAGAAGTATCAAAGATCGCTGTCGAACGTGCTGTAGCCAGCGGTGCTATCCGCGAAACTGTTGAAATTGCTGAGATGGACGCTATCCCCATCCAGGTGAGCAGACCATAGCAGGACGTGAAGTCGCTGTTGCTAAGCATCCTACTTGTAGTACGTCGCAAACAAAGCACGAGTCATCGTCAAAGCTATCGGCGACTTTGACTTCTCCCGAGCCCCCGAAGTCACCCCTGTTCCTGCTTCCACTCCCCCTCCTGCATCCGTCACCGACTCTACTCAGAAATATTCCGTCAAGGCCTCCCGATCCACCACTGCCGATGCGTCCGCAGGCTCCGCTTCGAATACCCACACCACCGCAGAGGGCATCATGGCCTATACCCCTACGATTGTCCCTTCTCCCGGAAAATCTACTGCTGACTCGACAGGGTACGAGTGGCATATCTCGGAGACAGATCTGGAGTGGATCTCTCTTGGATGTTATATCCTTGGTACAGGTGGAGGAGGAACCCCTTATCCCCATTTCGTGCACTTGAGAGAGATGATGCGTGCAGAAGGTGCGAAAATAAGGGTTGTGGAACCAGGCTGGGTGGGTGATGAGGAAGTGGTGGCGTGTGGTGGTGGTAAGGGAAGTCCGACGGTGGGGATTGAAAAATTGCCTGGGAATGAGTGAGACAGCATCCTCTGTGCGACTCGACACCGTTGCTAACCTTTTTTTAACAGAATATTGGAATCCCAAAAGATCGTGTACAACTACCTTGGGATCAAACCCCATGCCGTCATAGATTTGGAAATTGGAGGTGGGAATGGTTTGCAAGGTATGTTGTGGCCTGACACGGCTCGCTCATACAGGAGAACTAATGTTTGTCGTATAGCGCTCATCCTCGGTTCATCAACCAACATGAACATCCCTACCGTCGATGGTGATTGGATGGGACGGGCATATCCCGTCTCATGGCAGGTTACTCCCGTAGTGTGGGGTGGAGACAAGGCCCAATTCATTCCAACTGCCATCTCGGACGGCAATGGAAACAACATGGTTGGTTGAACGCTCTGGTCTCAACTCTCAGCTCTGACTGGTGTTTCTGCAGCTCATGCTCACGGGAACGACCGAGAAACAGATCGAACGAGCTTTCCGTGCTGCCCTCTCAGAAATGGGAAGTCACGTTGGCTGTGCCAAAGGACCGTGCTCGGGAAAGAACATGAAAGCCTGGGTTGTAGAGAACACCATTTCTCTCTCCTGGCGTATCGGTCGAGCAGTCTCTCTGTGCCGAGCACGAAACGACATCGACCATGTTGCAGAGGCAATCATCGATCAAGTGGGAGGCAACGAGGCATCAAAAGTATTGTTCAAAGGAAAGATTGTTGGTGTAGAGAGAACGACCGTCAAGGGGCACGTGTACGGAGAGGTACTCATCAGCGCGGCGGATGTTTCTGGCAGCGGGGTGAGCTCGACTTCGGAGACGTTCAAGGGTAAGCTGAAGATTCCCTTCAAAAACGAGAACATCCTTGCTATTGCTGTGGATGGCGATGGCAAGGAAGAGGTCATCGCTGCCGTGCCTGACCTCATCTGTGTATGCGATGCTTCAAGTGGAGAGGCAATTGGTACACCCGAGTATCGATATGGCCTTTTGGTCACAGTCATTGGAATACAAGCTTCGGAGAAGTGGACGGCGATACCGAGAGGAATTGAGATTGGTGGGCCTCGCGCGTTCGGAATGGACGTGGACTACAAGCCGCTGGGTAAATTCAAGAGGCCTAGAAGTGTTATAGAAGAGTACATGCCCAAGCCCTCGGCATAAACGAAGCTTCAAGCTTCAAGCATTGAGAATAGACCATGATATTTCTCTGGGATAGCATTTGCCATCGCACTGGATAGATAGCTCATTTATTTATTATTGAATATATTAATCTTTCCGCTCCTACTCGTCTGAAACGCGACAATAAGCAAAGGAGATGAGTCAGAACATCGAATACTCACTACAATGTCTTCTTGACAGAAGATTCAAGAGTCGTATTTTGACTGTGGACAGTGCTGAGCTTGAGCTTGAAATTTGAACCGTGAACGTACTCCGTCTCCGAGCTCCGACTCCGGCACTTGGCCGGCACTACAGGCCATCACGTGACAGAAAGAGAATTTTGCGCCGCACGCGAAGTTCACGGTGACCATTAACATTCATTAACCTCCACAGCTTACCGACCTCTCCAATCTTTGTTTATACATCAGCTGCACTTAAAACGGCATTGACAGCTTAGAATCACGAAAAATGGCCTCTTTTTTACGAAAATTCTCTACCACTGCAAGCACTGGCGGTTCTCTGTTAGTAATGGGGCCTAACTTGAGTTGCGTACTGACATTGACTTGCTATTGTATTTGTGTTTGTGGCACTTAGAGCCAATGTATTCGTGCGTATCCCTTTTATGAAACCTATTTCAGCGACTGAAGTTTGAGCGTCCACCTCTAGTTCGACGTTGCGATTAACGCCAAGCCTGCCGGACGAATTGTCTTCCGCCTCTATGATGATGTCGTACCCCGGACCACCAAGAACTTTAGAGAGCTTGCGACTGGTCAGCATGGCTTTGGTTATGCCGGCAGCTCCTTCCACCGAATTATCCCTCAGGTAAGTCTTCTCTGTTAACTGTACTTCATCGTCTCCTTCCCATGCTCGACTCCCACATATGCCACATATGCCAACCATTGTTTTCTAGTTTATGATACAAGGAGGAGACTTTACGGCTCATAACGGTACTGGTGGTAAATCTATCTATGGACCCAAATTCGCTGGTATGCTTCAGTTCGTGGCTATTTTCTTATGATTATTCAAACCGGATTCTATCAGACGAAAACTTCAAATTAACTCATTCTCGGCCTGGCCTTCTCTCTATGGCTAACGCTGGACCCAACACTAATGGCTCTCAGGTTCGTCAAATCTCCTTCCTCGAGCTCTTCTTCTCTCACAGTGCACAACTTTCTTCGTCTTACAGTTCTTCATCACCACCGTCGTAACGCAATGGGTACGTTTCAACCTTAAAGTATCTATTTAGAATCATATATACTGACTGTCCTTCACATACCAGCTTGATAAACGCCATGTTGTCTTTGGAGAGGTTGTAGAGGGTATGGAAGTCGTGAAGGCAATTGAGGCGCAGGGATCTCAAAGCGGCAATCCTAAAGCAAAAGTTACAATCACTTCATCTGGAACCCTGTAAAGTGGTTAGACATTCCTGACATTACTCAGGACTAGTCCCTGCATTGACCTCGCGCTCGGCACTGACGATCTGAACGCAGCTATGATAGAGGTAGCAGGTTAACACAAGTGAAAACTGCATGGCACTAGACTCGCGCGACATTATACAAATGTTACGCCATGTTCATATTATAAATAAACACATAATGCTAGTGTCCTTTCCTTGTAAGTATAGCCTACAGTACAACGAGCCCTCCAAGCATCATCCTCGTCAGAACAACTACAAGCGTCCTCCACTCAACATTTTTGTCAAATGAACCAGAGTTCGGTTTCGAACTGGATGAACTAGGTGGGGAACCTGACGTTGAGCTCGAACCTGACGCAGATACCGGAAGAACAGTGGTGATCGCTGAGCCCGTCAACGTGAACGCCGGCGAGATCAAACCATTCTCCTCAGCATTAATGACGTATTCGCCACTGCCAGAAGCAGTAGCATGACAATCCAGCAAGGAGTCTACCTCAAAACCAGACGCAGAAACTACGAGGGTGTCTGTAAGATCGTAAAGGGACAACCATCGAAACATTTAGCTGTTTTTGTAGGTGGATGACGGAACAAAACTTACCCGTGCTAGTTACGGTCGTGGACTGGGTAATTCGAGAGCTTCCACTTGTGAAGACTGTCGTAGTAGGTTGAACATCAATCACAAGGTAGGTAGTTTCTCCATTCGCAGTGCCAACAGGAACTGCTGTGTCCGAGCCAGAGTCATCGGTGCCAAGTGCGGTGAAGTCAGGATCCAGATACTCTGTCAACGTGAGACTCTGTCCCGGCTGGGGAGAAGCGTACGCTGTAAGGTCAAGGGTTGAGTTGAGTTTCGGTGACAACAGAGATTTGGAAAGATTACTTGCCAAAGAAAGAGGCTCCGCATGCAAAAGCTGACAAAAAGAGAGCAAACTTCATCGTGACAACAAATAGATCGAATTAGATCGAATCAGAAGGTAGAATAGCTCGAAGTGTAACAAGAACAGGGCCACTGCCTTTTCGAAAGGGAAATTGAAACGAAATAAGATGGTGAAAGAAACTAGTGAGGACGAGGTATTTGTACTCTTCTGGCGAGTGAGTAAGAGTCTATGTTCCTATAGCGAGGCTGTCCCAAAAGGGTTCTGGATAGAGTCGATGTATGCATCCCATAGAAGCCTATGCGCGCAATTCAAATTTCTTATGGAGGCTATATGGAGCTACATGCCACACAGCGCTCGAGATTGAATGTCGATGGTTACCAGCATGTACATCTACAATATCACCAGAAGAAAATTGCTCAGATTACGCGAGATAGAGGGCGTTCCGTGTCATGCTGTGAAAGAGTACTAGCAGAGAATGAGAAGTTGCATAGTACCACGATAGTGGGGTCGTGTCAGGACTTACAGTTTGTGTCAGTGATGACAGTAATTGAGCCCCTAGTACATGTGAGACTTGGACAGCATGAACGCCACAATAGACGCAACCGCAGCTTGAAGTTGGCTTGAGACGGATGCCTCCAATGAGCATACTAGGCGTACTTGGTTGGTGGTCTGGGCCAGTGGACGGGTGCGAGTTTGTTTTTGTAATCACCTTCACAAAAGCTTTCCTTGGATGTCATTCTCTCTGGGGTCGAGTTCCACCATTGCTGATTTTTGTTTGCTCATAGACAGGATCAAGGAAGTGCATAGCGCGCGCTACCGAGATAACTGCGGCAATCAAATGATTCAAATCGGCGATCAAAAGCTGACATGCCGTTCGGCATCACTCTTAACTGGAACGAAAAAACAGCGAAAAAAATCGTCATGAAGTACGAGTTCGGAATGAAATTAAGAACTCGTAAATATGTAGATGTAGGCACGACATTCTGTTGTAGAAGACCCAAGCACCCCGTAAGAGCTCTGAACGGTACCCTTGCTAGGAGGAAGTCTGAAAAAGTGCGCCACTCAGACCGATAGATTGTATAGATACTTAAGTACTGCAAAAGTACTGGGCCACAAATGAATTGAGAATCGAGATCCATCAAATGACCATACATATAATACGAGCGATTCCGAGAAAGCTGTGCACCGAAATTTTGATACCACATCCCTGAGTCCTCGAAATCCAAATACTCGTTCAAATTGGACGCAAGTCTTGAAGTGAGTCGAAGGGTTAGATTTGCCAACAAAAGATAGCACAAAAAACTCACCAAAGGAGAAAGAGACGCAGCATTTCAGTCTCCCATGGTCACGGTGATAGAGAATAGACTAATCTGGACTAAACTTCGGAGTCGCATGTAAGTATGAGACAAAATCAAACCAGACCCAGCGCCCAAGCCTGATCGCTCTAAACACAGAATGAGATCGATAGTATGTTGGTATGTATATCCCGCGTAGTGACGGTTGGTCATCAATCGCGAGTAGATGAGTAGAAGGGTTTGAGCGCTCAGCGAATTTAAATCCGTAGCAGCCGCCACACAGGTTCCTAAGCTTCAGTTTCAGTGTATATTCAACGCTCGGCGCGCCCACTGGCAAGTTGTGAGAAGTCACCGCAGTGATCAGTATTATGAAGTCGAGAAGATCTGAAAAGATTGATCCGAGGCAAGAGTCGTTCGCCCTTCCCGCCTTGTTGCTTGTGCCAAGTGTTCCTTCGTCTCTGAGCGCAGGTAGCAGGTAGCAGATTACTGCCTATTACTGCTCAACTAAGACATATTTGATCACCGCAGCATAACCTTCTATACTCTCCAGCCGATGTCATAGAGTATACTTCACATCGTGAGGGTAGGTTCGACAAGTACCTCAACTCCGCGGGAGTTAGTGCATATTAATCTTCAAATTTGGTAACACGAAGATTTGAACAATCAATTCAATACCATCCGATAGTACCATCATCTAGAAAGATATAAGTAAACAATCGAGCGTCAACGTTTCTCATCTGCATCAACTCACTTACTCTACCGCGCAATACTCAAAGAACAAGAAGACCCCCAAGTACCATTCCAGATCCGACAACTCCAATCATACCCCACTCAAGATCTTTACTAACGAACGCGCGGTTCGGTTTGGGCGAAGTAGATCCCGAAGGAGCCGTCAAAGAACCCGAAGTAGTCGACGCTGCACTCGTAGACATCGCGCTCGCTGAACCATCCGACGATATAGCAATGGCTTCCGTAACCACTGGGCCTGTTTCCAAGACTGAGACAGGTCCTCCGGTTCCCTGAACTTCAATGAGGCATGCGGCATTTGAAGCAGAGGCCTGGCAACTAAGTGTGGTGGATTCCGCTGCAAGTTCAAACCCGGAGGCAGATGCGACAAGGGTACCTACACATAGCAAGTAACGGGGTCAAATATAGCCAAGCAAGCAAGCAAAATGATTTGAAACAAACCTGAGAATGTTGCTTCTGTAGTTTGTGTCACCCCACTCGAGGTAATAATCGAAGCATCAACTTCAGTATACAGGAAGGTAGTTTCACCGCTTCCAGTACCGATTGGCACTACCCACTCCATAGACTGGCCAGCAGAGTTCGTAAATTCAGAGGGTACAACCACGGTTAGACTCTCCTGAGGTCTGGGGGCAGCGTTGACTAAGTGTACTAGTCGTTAGATGCGAGGACGGAGGACTGGAATTTTTCAATGACCCACCAAAGAAGGGACCGACGAAGGTCAAAGCAAAGGGCGACAACAAGAGAACCAGCTTCATCATGATCACGATGACGAATGACGACGAACAAACGGTGATACCGCAATGCGAAACACAGTACAGGAAAAAGCAGACCCCTGCTGCTTAGTAGAAAAGGAAAGGAAAGTAAGAACGAAGAAACGAAACCTGAAGAAGAAAGAACGAAAACCAACCAGAGATTATATACCCGGTCTCCAGCACTACTTTCTCCAACCCAAGGACAAACACTTTATAGTCAATCAGCAATGCGCGCGCGCGGGAGATGCACTTGAATCCTTGAATCTCAATCCCAGTTCAAAGACGGCGTCCCGGTGTAACTATCCATGAATGAATAGATAGAAGCTTGATGAGCGACAAAGTCGTAGTGTAAGAAAGGAAAACAGCACAAAGAAAAAGGTAGGTAGCAAGTTGCATCGAAAGGATCGACCGTAGAGAATAGAATAGAGCGACCTAAGTTCGAAAAGGAGTAAAAGAGCCACAAAGCGCGCGCTGATGAAGTAAATTCGATCTACAAGTGCACTTATTGCAACAGTACCACTGAAGACTCGCTCATAGAAACATCACACCTCAATTTGACGAATCGAAAGAATGTGTCATCAGATTAATGACCACAATCACCATCAAACTAACAAACCATCACGCTCTACATCTACCAAAAACGTGAATAAACCATACACCACACCACCACCGAAACCAACTCACCTGTTCTAGCCTAAAACACACCAAGAACTCCCAGTACCATTTCGGAAACTACCCCAAGCACCACAAACTTGACATTACCACCAAAAACACTGAGGGCCCCATTTTTCGAAGTTGGCGTGGTAGATCCGGAGGGAGCCGTAGCAGACCCAGTCGGCGATGACCCTGCGTTCGATGCACCCGCCGAAGGTACGGACCCGGAATTACCAGATCCAGATGACGATGCCCCGCCTGACGATGGCGATGGACTAGCAGTCGACGCACCGGAAGTCGGTGACGCTGGCGATCCAGCTAACGCAACGACTCTCGTGACTCCTGGACCCGCGTCTGCGACTTGTGCGCCATCGGCGTTAGAACCGATACATTGACCAACATCTGGACCGGTGGCATGGCAAGCAAGTGTAGCAGACTGCAGTTCCATATTAAAGCCTGAAGCGGATGCGACGAGTGTACCTATACACGTAGAAAGTAATATAAATCACGGTCGAAAGCGCTATTCAAAGTCAAGATATATGGAAGCAATCTGTAAACGAACCTGGAAGGGTTACATCCGTGACTTGTGGTCCATTCGGGGCGGCATTCGTGACGTGGTTGACTTCAGTAAAAAGGAATGTAGTCTCACTACCATCACTCGCAGTACCGATTGGCTCTGCATTTGCTGTGAAAGAGAGAAGGTCGGAGGTTGGAACGTAGAACACCAAGGAAAGACCATCCTGCGGTGCAGGGGCAGCCTGAACTAAGTACTCGAGTTAGCGTTTATCAGCAGAATATCCTGGCCCACGATGACATACCAAAGAAGGGATGGATAGATGCGAAAGTTGTCAAAATGAAAGTAAACTTCATCATCGCGAGTAAGAAATGGTGCCTGTAACGCCAACCGCAAGAAAAAGAAAAGTGAAGAAGAAGGGAAGAAAGAAGCAGAGCCTTGCTGCTAGGTAAAAAAACAAAAACTCGCAAACAGATGGAAGAAAGACGTCGACCAACCTCGATTTATATACTCGAGCTCCAGTCCCACTTCGTCAAGACAGAAACGCGACGCCTTAATTCCATGCGGTAAAGCATCCAAGAGGCGTAAAGCGGTGTACCGGTATGTATTCATGAATGAATCGTTTGACAGCGGGAGTGACAGGCCCAGTCGATGTCCGAGTCTTGGAAGTCTCATACAAGTGATATCGCAACTTCTACCCCTCCCTACTCCTGAATAAACCAATACTTATCAATAACCCTGAGCCTTAGCAGAGTATAATCAACACGCACGCCAGTAAAGAACTACGCCCTTGAGGTATCTTCTACGATAATTGTCGTACGAACTGAGGAAGGGATGAAGTCTAGAACTGCGGCCAACGTACGCGCGCGCACTCAGGAGGATCGACGAAGTGGCGTGAGTAGCGGGAAGCCAAACAGTGAGAATATCGGACTCCTGACAGACATCGGAAGGATCGACGATGGTTGCACGAAAATACAGCGCGTAGCACTGCAGTTGCGCCGGAAGGATCGACGGGCCGACAGAACGACGGTGTGTATTGCGTAGCAACAACGGCATCGAGGAACCTTTGAAGAACAAAGATTACTCTACTTAGAATAAGAGCAAAACTGAGTGAAAGCAAGAAGAAAGCGCGCCCACTGAATGAATCCTGATAAAATATCATGATAAACTGCGACAGTTCAGAATCACCTGTTGGACGCAAAGAACCAAGTTGCTAACGTGCTCGTCGAGATAACATTCCGCTAGAAACTGGGTACTTGGACCCACCCGCTTGAAAGGTCGTGGCCCCGCCATTCGGTGGTGGTGGAGACTCAGCAGATTAGGCGCTCGCTCATACTAGCGCCCGTCTTCGACTCTCGGAGTTCCCACACTCACTGTCAGTACTCGAGTACTCAACGCTCAGTCCACTTGTCCTTGAATCTAAGCAGCATGTCTATCCCGCTTCGAAAACCCACCACACTCTCAACCAAGTTTCCTCGGCCGCTCTGGCCGCAGCTTGCAGCTGGCTGCCAACACAACGACCTAGCAGTCCAGATTCGGAATGCTACAAATCCCGTCAAACCCGAATTAGGTCACCGTAGTACAACGCTCAATACAGCTCATCTTCTCACCAACATTGCCAATCTCTCATAGATTCATCGATGGCTTGCAAAGAAAGAATAGAGCCTTCATTGGATGTCGGACCAAGGACATTTGGGCAATGCCGGGACAACATCAGCGAACGAGTCCCGGAAGGTTTCGGATAGGGCAGAGTCACCAGATATTTTCACGCCTATCTTCCGATTCTTCCGAAGGCTTCCCCACACGTCGGGATCGACAAACTTCCTAATTTGACGACAAACGCGAGTCGGACGCGACCTTGACGCGACCTTCAATTTTTTTCCGTCTGCTGTTTTGATTCTCCGTAGACTTCCGAGTTCCTTCTTGGACTTCTCACTCTACAGACGGAAATTGGGATAATGCTCCAGTATAAAGAGCTAGAGAAATAGTGATGGATATTCAACACATCCCCACATCATCGAATCTACATAACAAGTCTCCTTTGATCCTCTTTTGCTATCAACAATATGAAGGTGATCTTGGTTCTTGTATCTCCTTTGATGAGGTGCTGACTACGCTTAGGTCCTCGCAATTCTCTACAACGGTTACGAAGCTGCTGAGCAGGAACCCCGTCTCTTGGGTACAGTCGAGAACAAGGTATTAATTCGATTGAACGTGTTCAGTGCTTCACATCGAGCTAATCGATGGATTACAGCTCGGTATTGAAGAATGGTTGACGGCTCAAGGACACGAACTTATTGGTGAGGCTCTATCTACTTCATCTGCCCAAGTTGTAGACACTAACATGGCGAATATAGTGAGCACGAGCGACGAGGTATCTTGATAGCTTCATACTTATACTCTTTCAGGTGTCCAGCAGTAAGGAGGGTCCGGATAGTGACTTCCAGAAGCACATTGTGGATGCTGAAGTTTTGATTACGACTCCCTTTCACCCTGGGTATCTGACCCGGGAACTCATGGAGAAGGTACCACGCTACCATAACCTCATTTAAACTGCAACTTAACCACTCTACGCGCAGGCTAAAAACCTCAAGATCTGCATTACCGCTGGTGTCGGGTCCGACCATATAGATTTGAATGCTGCCGTCGAACGCAATATACAAGTTCTTGAGGTGAGCATCCAGCGGATGTGTGCGACATATTGTTCTGAAGCACTGGATCATAGGTATCCGGGTCCAACGTCACTTCCGTCGCGGAACACGTTGTCATGAGCATTCTCTTGCTCGTACGGAACTTCGTCCCGGCCCACGAGGTACATTTTTACCATACCTCCATCCTGTTTACATTATTTATATAGTATGTCATACAGATGATCGAGCGGGGAGACTGGCAAGTTTCCGACATCGCACGCAATGCTTTCGATCTCGAGGGCAAAGTTGTTGGTACAATTGGTGCTGGAAGAATTGGGTACCGAGTTCTGCAACGTTTGACGCCTTTCGATTGCAAGGAACTGCTTTATTACGACTACGCCCCTCTTCCGCCTGCTGCTGCAGAGGCTATTAAGGC
>RCHF01002037.1:0-22498 GCA_003987895.1 Neonothopanus nambi | reverse complement strand
GGCACTTTACCATCCAGCTCAGCTCATCAAGCATATCAATTGGCGGGGAGTCACAATAGGCAATGATGAAGAGGTGGATCTCAGTAGAGTGGTTGAGGTAATACCAGGCACAGGTATGTGTTGTGTACTTTCCTTATTGCGAAGAGTGCTTACAGTGTTGTAGCTACTTATCACAAGCATGGCCATGGTCACATCTGCTTGCCAGACCCTGATTCCGATGGTGAAGAAGAGGTTGACGAGCTGGAGAGTGATACCTCTCCATTGCTTGCTGCCACCAAAGGAAAGGGTAAGGCAAGGGCCAAGGACAAGGGCAAGGCCAAAGCTACAGATAAGGGTAAAGCTAAGGCTTCCAATTCCACTCCAAAAGTGAAGGACAGGAAGGGGAAGAGAAAGGCCATAGACACTGACAAGGTTCCAGTTGCATCGACCTCCAGCAGTACCCATCCAAGTATAACCCTTCGCGTTCCTTCACGTCCTCCGTCTGCTCCTGCTTCCTCAGAACCTCCTGCTGCCGAAGCGCTTCTCTATAAGGGAGGGGTTTTTTGTACCAAGGCTATGGGGGAAATCCATGATCACGATGAGATTTTGAAAGGGATGTTCAGCCGGTATGCTACAGCTGAGGCGAACAGGGACTGGATTACTCATGTAGGCAGCTACTTTGTGAGTTATTCCATTTTTCCTAACAGCTATTATTGACTTCTTTCCAGCCTCATTGTGTCCGCTGCAAGAAGTACAGCTATGACAGCTGTGTTTGGGAGGCGAATCTGAAGGGTGGGTGTGTTCACTGCAGGTCAGACAAGCAGTGCTGCTCCCATACAAATGTCCTATGTTTCCTCAAGGTTATGTGTCTGACTGGTGAGATGTATGTTCACCTTTGCCATGAGTTTTGTGTAAGTGCCATTTATGTTATGTTTCCATGTTCATTATACTCATCCTTCTCCAGCGTCTCATCGATTGTACTGAATGGGATCCCTTTGCCGACCCTACTATAAGTGACCGAATGGAGGACATATTCCGATTAAGTATGTCATTTGTGGTGGCAGGGACAGAGTTGGAGGATAACCCTCCTTTGCGAGATGCCATGAACAAGCTCCCATCTTCTTCATCTTTGAGTGGTGGTACCGGTGCTAGTGGCTGTCGTGTTGCAAAACCAAGGCCCGCCACTGCTCATAAAAAAGCTTCCAAACCATATGTTGCTGTCCCAGGTCCTTCTGTGGGTCGAGTGGGGGCTGCAGGCAATCAGTCTATTCCCATAGCTGGCCCTTCTGAGGAGGATGCTGCGAACTTGGTGGCTGCTGGTCTTTCTGAGGAGTGTGCTGCAGACATGATACCTGCAGCATCACCCTCCGCTATGGACATCGATCCTATTCCAGCCATTGCTTCCCCACCAGCACCTGCTAACCCTGATAGCGCCACTATCCCTGCAGATCCTGTTGCTCCATCACAAGAGAAAGCTATTCCAGATGGTGCTAAGTCTCTTTTTCTTCCTGGTTCTCTGGGTGGGCAGTCAGTAATGGATCCATCTCCATATATTGCTTCTATTTGACCTCCTCCCAGCCCTACTCTGCCTTTTGCAGATATCTTTCCCTCACCTGCTGCACCTGCCATAGTCCTGGGTCAGGATGAGTCTGAAAGGGTTGACAGTGAAACGGTGCTGCCAGATGCGAATGATAAGGCTGTTTCTGGGGAACCTGCTCCTACCCCTCCTCCTTCTACTCCTCCTCGGGCTATGTCATCAGCCAGAGTGTTTCGCGATGTTTTCAGCGGTCCTTCTTTGTTCTTGCTGACTGCTGGTTTGCAAAAATCGCCAGCAAAGCATGGTCGTGAGGAGCTGAACCAGCTCATCTGTCGAAATGTCGAGATGACAAGTCGGGCTTCGCATCATGTGGTCCTGACATGTAGGGCCGAGTTCACCCTGGAAGATGCTATTTTTCATGTGGATTCACAGTTCAATGCAATCAGCCCAGTTCCTAAGGGTTCATGCCTCGAGGTATATATTCTGCTTTCATTTAGTTGACAGAATTTTAACTCCCCTTTTTTAGGAACAACTTCAGGCACCTGCACCAGATCCTCCTATGGATAATTCCTGCCCTCATTCACCTTCACCTTCCCCTTCTCTTATGTTCATGGACCCTTCCAATCCTAATGATGACGTTGAGATGCAACTGGACACCCTTCATGGATCATTGGCACGAGCTCAGCAACGAATTCACGATCTTGAAGCTGACAACAATTACTACTGCACTCATTCAACCACATTGGAAGTCTCCAAAGAACGTTCAATGGAGGAGAGCAATGAGCGACTTCACATGCTGTACCCTCCTCAGGGTGATGCTGGGATGCAGGCAATGCACGAACTACTTGTGCACTCTCGTCGTGATGCCTTGGACCTGCAGTGAATGGCTAGGGAGCTGGATGCTCGGGTACAGCAGAGAGAGATGGATTATGAGCAGATTTGACGGGTCTGCATGCATTCACTGAGCACTCTTCGTCACGCCCGAGAGGCCTTGGCCGATGTTGAAGATGATTGCAACGATACCATTGATGACCTTTTGACAGCTCGACAGCAATATGAACAGGCCATGGCAGAATTGGAGACTCTTCGCAACAGCCAGTGAGAAATGACAGCCTTGACTGGTTGTTGTGATGACCAGTTCGATCAGATGGCCATTACTTTAGCTGGTTTGCAGGCTGCTGATCCCAATCAATGTCTTGGGGTCATTCAGCAATTGTTGGACGAGTGAGCGTTGGAGCTTCCTTCAGCCCTCCCTTTACTGCCTGACGACACCGTCATACACCCATACGTTCAACTCGTCACCAGCATGATTTCTGCCCTTCGTGAAGCCATTGGTCGTACTCGTGCGGCTACGGCTCAGTATTTCCAGCGCCCTGGGTTCTGTTCCACACTTGAATCCTCACTTCCTGCTGGTGCTCCTCCACTTCCTCGTGCCGAATTCCTGGCAGGGTTTGTCCAAGATCAAGGGCCTTCTGTCCTATACGAAACTCCTTTCCAGGAATTCCTTCATCAGCAAGACAACCATACTGCGACTCAAGTACTGGTTCCACGGACTTCACAAACACTAGCTGGTTTGGGAGAACAGGTGATTGTTGCTGAATCCAGTCGTTGCGATTCAGCCATTGTTGTTGAGAGTGACTCGGAGGATGAGGGTGAGGGTGAGGGTATGAGGAATGTTGCAAATGCAAGTAGGGTGGTGAAGCATGAGCGGAATGAGGATGAGGAATTGGGTGCAAGCCCTTTGAGCAAAAAGGCAAAGACAGACTAATTAGATAGAAATACTTCGCCACCATATAGATAATTTCTTGATTTTATCAGTTTTTTGTAGAGTTTTCGTGGGCTTTCTCTAGATAAATATATCATACAACCTCATTCATTCAGGAGTGACATCTAAGAACCCTCTCCAGTCTCCTCAGAATCCTGTTCTTGAGACTCTGATTCAACATGAGCCCATTGTTCTAGAGTAGGTTGAGCTCTTTGTGGATTGGATTCATGCCACTCCCTCATCAATTCTAGGGAACCTATCATATCATACCAGGGAACCCAGGAATTGTGTTCATCGCTGTAACCTGTCCATTTCACATAGTACTGGATGTGACGATTTGTAGGGTGTCTTTGCGATTGGAGGATACGTTCTACCTGATGTTCTTCGCCTCCAGCAATGCAAATAGGGGGTGGAGGTGGATCTTCATGATTGGGGAACAGGTCCTCTTCGTATGGTCGCAATAGGCTAACATTGAACACATCGTGGATTTGTTGTAGTTCATAGGGTAACTCCAGTCATACAGCATGAGTTCCTATAGCTTCTTTAATTGTGTAAGGACCAATCCATCTTTGGTCTAGCTTCTTAGAGGGTCGTGTAGTTGTTATGTTCACAGTGCTGAGCCAGACCTTTCATCCTGGCTGGAATAGCTCTTGATTGACTGGTAATTGCAACTTGTTCGCATTTTGCGTCACGGTCTGGTTAGCCTTTTCAATTTCCTTTTTCAAGTACTCATGAAGGTCCTTTAGACTATTAGCTTGTCGATTCGCATCAGCATCACAAATGTTGGATAGCGAAATGGTAAGTTTTGGGTGATATCCTTTGTTTACAAAGAAGGGCGACTGTCCAGTGGTCGAGCTAGGAGTGTTATTGTATGTGAATTCAGCAATAGGGAGCATCGAGGCCCAATTGTCCTGCTCATAGTTCAAATATATTCGCAAGTACTGCTTGAGGGTCTGATTCATTCACTCCGTTTGGCTGTCAGTTTGGGGATGATAAGCTGTTGAAAAATTGGAGCGAATGTCTAGCGATTTGCATAGTGATTGCCAGAAAGCAGAGATGAAAAGTGTTCCATGGTCGCTCATGATATCAGCAGGTAGCCCATGCTTTGTGAAAACGTGCATAATGAACAGTTGGGCAAAGTCTTCAGCTGTATCAGTGGTAAAACATGGGATGAAGATAGCCTGCTTAGAGAATCAACAGACAACTACCATGATAGCATTGTAGGGCTTTGGTTGGTCATTGCAAATAGTGGAGGGAGGAAGATTAACGATATGGTCAACTGATACTGAGGACCATGGCCGTTCACCAATGGGTAGTGGTTTTAGGAGACCAAAAGGCTTGTGACAAATATCTTTAGTGCAAATGCATTCGGAACAGGTGCGAACATAGTGTAGAATATCCTTGTATAGTCCAGGCCAGAAATACATCTTTGATACTAATTGAATGGTTTTCCTGACCCCAGGATGACCTCTGAGCTTATGGTTGTGATGTGATTTTATAATGTCCATTCGCAAGTCGTTCGTGTCAGGTATGTAGATGCGATTTTGTCACCATAAGAGATCGTTGTTGGTTGAGAAGCCTTCCTTGTTCTTTCCCTTCATTTTTTGCAATGCTGCATTCCAGTAGTCGTCCTTCTCAGCCCTTCGTATTCGGGTGAGTAAGAGATCCTCGTTGAGCAAAAAATTTGCAAGGAGCTGTTCCAGACAGATGAGAATCTTGTTGTTATGATTCTCTTGCCCCCCCTTTTTTGGATAGACATCCAGTCTTCGAGTGAGGGCGTCTGGTTTCGCTCCGAGTATACCAGGTCAGTAGTTAATTGTGAAGTCGAATCCTGAAAGAAATTCGGACCAGCGTGCTTGTCAACGGCTGAGCTTTTTGGTGGTCGTGAAGTGCTGCAGATTGTTATGATCACTATAAACCTGTATTGGGAATCTCGCTCCCTCAAGGTAAGCTCTCCACTGTTTGAAGCTCTCAATGATTGCAAGAAGTTCTTTGTCGTAAATGTCATAGTTTAATTCAGCTGGTATCATTGAACGAGCATAGTACACCTGATTCCGCTGGCCTTATATATCATCTCATGGTTGTTACTAGTGAGCCCTCATTTATCACAGATGATAGTTACCAGTCACCTATGGTAGTTACCAGTTACTTTCCAAATTAGGTACCCAGTGCTTGTTGGCTCTTACCATTTCGACCTATATTTGGTGGATAATGTCATGTGACTTTTTCACTCACCTCCTGCCGCTCTCGCTGCATTTCGGCAACCGGCACTTACCATATGAAATATTTACCAACCGAAATCAGGCGCCGCTACACAAAATAGTATACAGCCTCATGGATTCGAACCCAAGACCTTTACCTTGCATTAGGTTCTAGTTGGGGCACTCTAGACCATTGAGTTACTACAACATACATACAGTGGGAGAAGTAGTGTATATACTGTCCCTCTCATGTACGTTAAGTAATAATACCACCACCACAGAAAATAAAATGCAGCGTCGCAAAATCGAACCCTAGTTCTTTACCTTCTGTTTGCAGTCGTAACGCTTCTTACTACTGAGCAATACACATACATTATAATAGGAATATGTTGTGTATATAGTGTGTCATTTAAAATTACATTTCAGTAATCTTATCACTGCTAGTTACCGTCTTTGATACATCACACCACACGCAAAGAAAATGGACAGAAACAGCTATATATTCGGTACCACAGAACTAATATTACATATTCCACTCCATCGCGTGCGCTTCTACATCCTCGTCGTCCTCCTGCACATCGTCGTCATAGTCGTCTTCACTGTCGTCTTCGTCACCGTGAGCACCCTCTTTGTCGTACCTCAAATCCTTTTCAGTCACGATAGTCTCTTGAAGTGGTTTGCTCCAGTCGTTGAGAAAGCACTTTGCGAGCTCTCTTTGGACTTGAGCTTGCTTTCCGGCATACACTGCCAGCCCCTCCTTCAGTGCCGACTTGACCTTCCCTTTGCCATCTAGACACAAATCCCACTGTGTCGCCCGCCACTCAAGGTATCGTAACGTTCGCCTCATCTCCTCCTTCACCATCTCAACCTCCTCCATGGCTCGCTTAACCCTAGCTTGACTCTTGCACCATTCTGAACGCAATAAATCGTCGTCGTCGACACCGTGTTCAATATCAATCATCCCAGCTGCCGTCCAAATCCAAGATAATTCTTTGCATGTTTCACCGGTTCCGTGCTACTCTCTATGACGCAATTCCTGGTGATCCGGAGGAATGAGATCGATACCAGCACCTGGCATGATGGGCTGCACCTCCAGCTCCCCCTCTACCTCTTCATCAGTGCCTCGTCGACCAGGACCCACCCTCACTAACGCAGGATCAGAATAGCTTCGTAAGTCGGTGTCATTGAGCACACGTAGTGTTTTTTCCCAGTCTCCTGGGCCCATCAATGCATGATAGGCAGCTCAAGAGCTTCGATATCACTGCACGAAGGCGTGACGAAGGCGCGCGCCCGGGAATGCACTCGATTGATGACTTCCCGAGAACGACCAGACTCCCGTTGCCCACGAACGTTGGTGTTCTTGAAAAGAATCATCCTCGACTTCATACGCAGCACCTGCTGAATACCGTCTAGCGAGTCGTTGCACCTCGCAACTTGCAGCTTAGCTTCGATATCTTGCAGGCCGGGCATGCATATGCTGTCAACGTGATTGGTAGGGAGTTCGGACGGCATCCAAAGCTTCACGTTCTCGGGGTGTGCATCACGCGAGTCGCTACTTTGATTGGTGTCCGTCAGATATTTGAGGAGGCCGGGCATATAAATGGGACGCAGTTGCTCGAAAATCAGGAGACGGCAGCGTAATGAGTTCCGTTGTTGCAATAGCTTCGTAGCTTGGTGATCCGTATTTTCCCTTTCCTTTTCGGAAATTTGCTGATTGAGCTTATATCTGTCAAAGAAAGAGCTTAGCAATGTCAGGAAGGTAGAAGTTAATAGAACTCACTGAGAATCCCATAGTTCCAACCCCAACGAAATAAATGCAGCTGGACCAATAGAGTGATATTGCACCCCTCCCTCACATAACCGCTTCTCTTCCTCCAACTCTAACTGCTGCAGTGCTTGGGCCTCGCTCACATCTGAAGAAGCATAAGCTAGGAGTGTATGTAGAAATTGAGAATATACATACATTCTCTTTTGACTTCATATGGATTGATGACGCTCGACTTGGGGTATGGTGCTCGTTCCCAGTCCTCACACAGCTGCTCCCACTCCTGCACCAATTCAGCTGGAAGATTCCTTGTAAGCCCTTCGTGAGCCTCAGTCTGCTTGTTACGGTCACCCAAAGCAGAAATATAGCGAATTCTCAGTGAAACACCTAGAACCAACATGAGCAAAGAGTTTTCAAATTTAAAAAAAAACAGTCCAAGACATACCCATGGCGATATACTTCAACCAATTCCAAAAAGCGAAACTAGATTCTAAGAGGTCTTGCCTTGAACCGGGGCCCATTGTCTTGGTGGAATTACTGAGGGGATTATGCACGCCCCAGAAGCGCTCAGCACTCTCTCCGTCAGTCTCACCCGCATCGGAAATAAGGTTGAGCGAAAATTGTTCATGATCACCCTGCTGTTTATGATCTGGTTCATGAAGCTTTCCAATCGCAGGGATTATCGATACGTTGCTGGGAAGACTGATGTTCGTTGGCCACTTCTTCACATGTTTGGATAAGTTTTTGAACCATTGGCAGCAGATGTCATAGCAGAAAAGAAGTAAAGAGATCCCTAGGAACTGACGAAGTGCAGATGTGAAGACATAATCCATATTTGAATATCTGTTTCAGTGGTGAGTACCCTGTCTCGAATGTGACCTTATTGCTCACCTTTCGCCTTTTTGCAGGTTTGCGACCGAAATAACCATGTCGCTCTGCCCACAAAATGCTCCTGCTACACCGGTATAGCGCAGACCTTTCGAAAATTTTGTGTTTTGCTTAGCAAGGGCAGCAAGTGGCACGCATGTATTGATCTGCAGATGCAATGGGGTCAATCACAGAACAGATCATGGATAAAACAACGAGCTTACCTCATTGCTGTCATCTTTTTTTGACACCCAGTCTTCATAGGGTGACCTTCTCACGAAATAACCCAGTCCATCCGTCAGTGCCGGATCCCTCAAATGCGAAGATACGATCTGCTCCTTGAGGCGAAAATTTGCGTCCATACAGATACACAGCGTATGCAGAAATCTAAAATAAGGTAGATTTAGGCCAGAATCAACAATTTTGAGGCAAAAGACATGTACGGTTTGGATTCTACCTCCTTCTCCCAGTCTTGTGACATATTAATTCCTGGGTGAGGGCACGAGGGACAGGGAATGGTAAGACACCCATCCTGCAGAGCATCATCCAACGGAGCCTGGTTATGAGCCCACCCTGAACGCATCAATATCTTCAGATGTCGCCACTGGTGGATCATCATAAGAAGTGGCCTATAGCGAGATTTTATTTCTAGCATCCCTGCCCCGTCGGTGAGTTTCTCCACTGCCCTATAGAAGTTGTACATGGAGGCTTTTGTGGTAAGGGTATAGAGGTGAAGGCTCTCCAGGAACTGAAAAGTAGTGCAAGTTTGAATTCTACCCTCATGTACTGTTGCCGGATAGAGACTGTGCCTGAGCAGCTGCAGGTACTGTGGGATTTTCTTCGAGCATCCGCAAAACTGAATCGAAATGTTGTGTATTCCATTCGTATGGAGAATTCATAATTGAGAGTGAGAGGGAAGTGGATTAACGCAATACATGCTCTGATGATTAAGCTGAATAGAAAGGCCTAGAGAGCTCAGACTAGATTTCTCGAAAAATCTTCCGTTCCAACGCTGAACAGAAATAGTCAGCATCAGATACCACTTCAGGCAACCCCCTCTAGAGCCAACTTAGGCCTCACTTTGAACTTCTTAAATCCCCCTAGGAGGGGTCATATCCCTGGGACATCCTTGGTCTGAGCATCAAGGATGTCCATATATGGAAGCCATTAAGGACATCCCTGAGGTGTGACGTGACAGTGGTGTCAGGAGTCCCAATCAAGGATGTCCTTCACACATTTTTTTCACCAGTCCTCTCACTATTTGAGTAGTTCCTGGTGAGTTCCAACTCAACTATACTATTGTAAAAACCCCCTAAGATACCTTAAGTGGCAGGCTTTTGCACACATTGCAAAAATGTTACAATATAGGGTGGTTTCTACTATACATGCTATGTCTTAGAAATTACTAGTGAAAGGTAATGTACCAGTAGATATATCCACCACTCTACATCTCTCATTATTGGATCTGATATTGTTGCTACACCTACCAACCACCTCTAGTATCTTTATTTCTATTCATAAAGTCTGGATCATCAATGCAGATGAAAGAATTCATTACTAGCATTCAACTTTCAAGAAATAGCTATGGCATCCTGTTAATTCAGAGTTTGGATTACAAACAAGGATGACAATATTGAGGCTTCAGCAATAGGTATTAAATACTTCTATACTAAGTACATTATATTACTCTAATAAGGTCACAAAAGTCTCATCCCTTAGCTGCCAGGACATCCACAGTCACCAAGGACATCCCTAATAATCAGGGATATCCCAATGACAAGGACATCCCACAAGGACATCCAAGTCACACAGGGACATCCCACAAGGACATCCCATGCACCAAGGATGTCCTTGGCAGTGTTCCCTGATATCAGGGACATCCCTAGTAAAAAGAAACAGTGCAGGGATGTCCTTGCCTTACTAAACCAAGGACATCCCTGACCTGGACCTACCTATCAAGGACATCCTTGCTCAAGATTATCTCTCACAGTAAAGGCATTTTCTTATCACACCCTCTTATATGTCATGAAAAATCAGAAGAAAATATTCCAATTCATATTAGTAGCATGATATAATGTAACAGTCCATAGAGACATACTTTAAGAACTCCCTACACAGCTCTATATGTATAGAAAGCAGTAAAAGAAAACAGTCTATAGAGACATACCTAGACCCTCTACATGGCTCTATACATGCAGAACAGGAAATATGAAAACTTTAAATGGAGAACATTGAAAAAACAGAGATTAATGTGATGGGCCTGCTCCATTCTCATCAACCCAATACTTTCCCCGGCGGCGAGGCACCTCCTGAGCTCTCATCTTCCTAACCTGCTTTTGATGACCCTCTTTCTCAACGCTGGGTGACCGTGCTCGTTTCTTTCCTTTATCTTTCCTCACCCGTACCTGGTCTTCCTCACGATTCGCGCCATGCACCTTCTCCACGGCCTCCTTGTTACGATTCTGATGATGAGCACAGGATGGGTTCTCCACGGCMTCCTCGTTACGATTCCGATTCCGATCACGGGATGGGGCAGGCCTCGTATTTCGTTGCTTGTCGTGAACCGGTGTTGAAGTAGCTTGAGGATCAAAAACCACTTTTTGACGGTGGTCCCTGGGAGGATGATGTTCAACAGGACCGCTATTATCAGCCCTGTTGCACTCCTTCCTGAGAGGGGGACGCTCCAGACTGGGGGAGCTACCCTCCTCACTGCTACTCCGCTCACTCTGCAACCCCTCTTCCTGACTGTCCTGCTCGTCATCCACACTCTCACCATCCTCGTCTAGGCCTTCTGAATCTCCCCCCTTCCACCCATGTGACTCTTCTGAATCCCCTGCACCTGACTCTTCTGCTTCCTCCGATTCCTCCGCTTCCCCTGATCTCCGTTGCCGTTTCCTTAAGTTCTTGCCCTCCTGTCGCCCTGCCACGCTTCTCTCACGTTTCCGTTTCCCTTTGGTGCCACTTGACATCTCTTTCCCTGCCTTCCGATGCTCCATAGCATCCTCTCCATCGAATTCCCAGTCGTAATGCTTGCGCCACACCACTGAATGGAAAACCGTGGCTACGGCTTTGCCTTCCGTGTCTATCACCAAAGGGACATCCCCCATGTCTTCGAATTCTTTAGGTTCCTCTACAAATAAAACATGAGTCCTATATCTTTCAATCCACCAAAATAACTCACCGTCTTCCCACCTCTGGATGCGGCAGAGCTGTGAGTACATCTCCAGCAGCTGTTCCTCCTCCTCCTCCTCCTCTTCATTCTCTCCTCCAGTCTCTCCAGTACCAGCCAAACGCGTCTTCTGGGTTGAGACGCTGAGAGCTTCCCGTACATATGTGTACCACGGTTTTACCACCGAACCCAATTCCTCCGATGCCAAATTCTTGATCAATTTCACTCCTGCCTTCGGAAAAGGCACACCAGCTGGCCAGTTGACGACGCGCATCCTGTGTCTCCATGCATTGTCAACCCATTGAGTTGGTCCCAACCCCTCAACACCCAATAGACCTTTAACAGAAAACAATTATTAACTGAGCATAAAGAAGCAAACTGCAGCCCTTACCGCATTCGTAGTGAAAGATGTTGATTATCTGACGGTGGTACCTACTCATTGGACCCTCGCCAGTGCGTGTCTGCAAATCAATCCCCAACCGCAATATCTCCGCGTTTTGAGAACATTTTTGTATTTTCGTCATACTAAACCCAGGGTGAGCATTTGTCAAACAATAAAAACCAGTTTTATTTACCAAAAAACAGTCAGGAACTCGTTTAATTGTTCCAGAATCTGGGTTTCATATTGTTGCCGCACCAAAAAATAATCCTCCGTTGCACCCCACGCACAGCTCGTGAGGGCGTTTTGGTCGTTCATGCTAGGGTCGAGAGCATAACCGAATACATGGATCCCATGTACAGCATATAATTTCTCGCTCTGAAAATGTGTAATCATCAGTTCAAGTACACACTGGACACGAAGTCATGAAAACATACCAATGCTAACAATGGTCGTAGTGCATGTTTCATCGTTACCTTCTTTCGCTGGCCCCCGTTCATATGCCCAAGCAGACGACTCTCATACCAATCCAAAATATCCTCCATAGCTTCGCGACGCGCAGCAGGATTGTTACGTTTTTCCTTCGGCAGACGTTTGTGTAACTCCAGGTAATACTGCTTCCTGACATGCTTTGTCCATTCTGCAGAACTCACTGATGAAGGTCATTTGTTAGTTTAAATTCTCACTATACAAATCGAAGCTACTTACTGCCTTTTGGCCTTGTATCCCCACTCACTGCATTGTAATATGCTTGAAACGCATTGAATAAATTCATCAATCTGGGGGGCGCATTGAAGATTTGCAGGCCGTTTATCACTGCCTGCAATGTCTTCCCCTCCTCTTCAGCAAGAGCTTTCATGTCGGCAAGACACTTGGTCCATAATGCATGTGCCGCCTCCAATAATTTCTTCGATATTGCTCCTGGCCTCTGCTTTGTTGCTCCCTCATCCGCATTCTCACCCTCATCATCCTCTCCGTCCACCGGTTCATCTTGATCCAAAATATCACCCACGTCATCAGCTTCCTCGTCCTCGTCCTCGTCCTCGCCCTCCCCGTCTTCTCCCTTCCTATTCCCGTCAACGTCACCGTCATACTCGTCCTCTTCCTCCTCATCTTCTCTCCCCTTATTGCTGTCCTCAGCGCCATCGTCGTACTCTTCATCTTCTCCCCCCTCCTTCATGCTCTCTGCGCCGTTATTTCTCCCATACTCATAATCTCCTTCTCCATCTACCATTGCATCCCAATCCTCGTTGTCGAGATTCGGCGGTTCGGAATATTGACACCCATACCATTCTGACACGCTTTCGTTTCCATCAATACCCTCAACACCTTGCTCCCTGTCGAGCACGGCATCATCAGCATCCTCCCCTTCCACGGCTCCCTCAGATCGAAGATAATTATCATAGAATTCTCGCAACCTCTTCCTCTCCTGCCTCTCCTTCGCTGCCACCTCCCGCTTCTCCGCCTTCACTCGCATCTCCTCAGACAGGCGAGCATAGAAACCCTCCTTGGCTTCAATTTCATCCAACCAACGCTGTTCTGCCTTCTCCTCTTCAATTTCCCTCTCCCGTTTCTTCAAGTAGCGGTCGACGTAATACTGGGTGTCTCGGCCTCGAATTGCCGCACGTGTTGCCTCTTCATCTAGCTCGCCCTCTGTCGGTTTGGCCCCAGCAGCTGTTGCTTTCGTCCCATTTCCTCCTTTCTTCTTCCTGCCAGGCTCCCTCCTGTTACGCTCCAGAGTTTTCAAATCAAGAGTGGGCACCTGTTTGTTGATAGGTGGTGGAGGAGATGAGTGATGCCCCGGGGTGGGCGCTTCCGGAGCAGGTGGTTCAGGTGGATCCAAATCACGCTCATTACGCATGGCATTAGTAGCGGGGGCTGCAAAAACGTGGTTGGCCGGTTCAGGCGATGGAGCATTAGAAGCTGTGGTCGTAGCAGCAGTGGGAGTAAGAGCTGTCTGAGTAGGAGCATTGGGAGTAGGAGTAGTGGGAGCAGGGGCGGTTTGGGGCGATGGAATATTCATAGCAGCCTCCAGTGACAGAGCATTACGTGCCGGGGGTGCTATGGTTCCCAGTGACGCTGCATTATGTGCAGTGGAGGGAGGGATGTGTTCAACAGGGCTTCGTATTCCCGTCGTAGATGTATGAGCTCTCTGAGCATCGCTCACATCCTCGTGTACGTCCAGTGGCTTAGCTCCACCTTTCGTAACCTCGTGGTCTTCGTTTTCCTCCAACTCCTTGTCATTATCCGTATTTCCCTCCACCTGTTGTGCCTTATTTCCATCTCTTGCAACCTGAGGCTCCACCTCGTCTGTATGCTGCACTGGGTTACGACGCGCTGAATGAGAAGTTTGCTGAGACGACTGCTATAGAATCGTAGAAAATGGATAAGAAATCACAGAATCCAATGAAAAATTTACATACTCTCATGATTTCCACCACCAGGACAAGGCGTTTGTTGGACTTGCCTGCTACCCCAATAGATCTCAACTGCTTCATTTTCGTTTTCCCATCACTGCTGGCTGGTGCCGGCGCTTTTACTGGCGAAGTCAGGGTTGGTATAGGTGCTGCGCGAGGCAAGCGGGCAGGTGCTGGAGGTGCGTTTGACGCTGAGCGCGTCTGGTGCCTTGTTTGCATTGATGTGACTAGAAAAAACCTAAGTATCTGAATTGGGCAAAAATCCCGAGTTTGCCCACTCGGCTACGCAGGGATGTTGCCGTGCGACCATCGGCAACTTGGCGTCTGTTGGCTTCACTGAGCACATGCTGTGTTCAGTTACTGGTCCCTTGAGCCACGAAGAGGCCGACACTATATCAAGGGGTTCTCAAAAAGTCATGATATGCATTACTATGTATATGTATATACAATTATACTATGTACCATTAGAATGTGGTGAAGTTACATTTCTGTCAAGGCAGCAGTGCTATCTGATACAAGATGATGAATGAGTTATTCTACAAAAGAATGTCTACAACATTGTCATGAGCAAAATTCTCCAGCACAGCAGAAATTCCAAATAAGTCCCAATTATGCTAACAAAATTTAAATCTCCAACCTCGATTTCACCTCTCGACGCACTGAAGCTAACTGTTCATTAGAGAAGGCCCTCAATTTCGCATCATCCTCAATAATTGCAAGGTCATTTGGATGAAGCTTCACCTCGACGCCGGTGTCGATCTGTGTGTTTTCGGCCACGTTCACCTCCACCCGACGAAGGAGCAGGAGAGCCTTATCCTTCGTGTGCACCTCATCCATGTACTTTTGGCCAATCCGACGAAACAAGTGTCCACATTCTGGTCCACGCACTGCAATGAGAAGACGGTTCTCCGAAGTGAGCTGGGGATGTTGAGACGACTCGGTGACCAGTTCGGGCATCAACGCCACCCAGTTATTGTTTCCCGGCGGGCAAATACGTGCAATCACGACCTCTCTGAGAAGCCCGAGCCTGACTTTCTTGTTCTTGCCTTCATATGGGCCACCAACGATGTTGACGAATATGCTCTGATTTTGAGACCCGTTGACTACTCGCATATCGTTCACCCAGTAAGATTCTTCAGCCTGCAAGCCTAGCAAATCATTCGATACTGTAGAAGATGTGGAATGCGAGCGTCCGTACGATGCGTCCCAGACACTGCCGTCATGAACTGCTTCCGCCGTATCAGGTCGTGGTGTCATGCCAGATAGTTCGAGCTCCTTCTCCATCTGGTCCTGGGTCGAGCGTTCGTAGGATACGTCCCAGACACTTCCATTGTGAAATTCCCCCACTGCGTCAGGCCGTGGTGTCATGCCGGATATCTCTAGTTGCTGCTCCTTCTGCGCCTGAGCCACCTGCTCCGCAAGAGTATATTCATGACTATAATTGTCATTCAACTCATAGAAGCTCTGTGAACCGTCCTCAGCCAGGGGAAGATCCTCCATAAGAAACTTTCCAGTCCTGCAGCCTGGCGTCAATTGTGTTATAAATTCAGAATTAAACTAGCACCTACCGTACTCGTTGTACCCACTCATACCACACTGTGGGCGTCGACCACGAATGAATAGTGGAGATGCGAATTCTGAGCTTCAAGCCACTGCGACGAACTTCTTGCTCTGGTTGAGCCGCTCGATCAACGCCATAAACAACACCTGTATGCCCTTTGAAATCCCCGTGCACAATGAAGACCTCTTCGCCTAGCCAAGGCTCGAGACTGGTACAAGTTGGCACTGCGCTATTTTCCGCTTCAGGGACATGGTGTCCACAGTGGTGATCTGACGATGTCAGTGCTTTAACAGAGTTCACATGAACCTGAACAGGCTGAACCACAAAGTCAGTACAATGTTATCTCATATGAATGAATTAATACTCACTTCAGTCTCGTTCTTGAATACAATTTCGAGAACTGACTCATAGACCCCAGAGACCATGCCTTGCATGCCGATGAACATGCCACCAACCACCGCAACAGGCTGCCCAATCGACATAACTTTGCGCATGGCCATGTAGGAGACTACTTCAACCCTAGAAACGGGATTCGAACCCTCTACAGCCATATCGATTGCCACGTCACAGTTGGTAGGACGTAAGTCCACTATCCGTGCCACACTCCCCTTAAGACCACTTGGGTGGAGCAGGCGTACCAATTCTCCCGGTTCAAATAGCCAACTGTCAGGACGAGGCATGGAATCCAGAAACTTGTAAAGATCGGTGTGAAGACTTTGAAAGAAGAGAATGCCATGCCATGAAGTTATCGTCGTAGCAGCGCACAAACTATTGACAGCATAACCTTTAACCAGGTACCCGTGCTCGTATCTCTGACCATTATGCATGATATATCCTTCGTGCTCGCAAACCTCGTCAGCACAGTTCCAGCGGCAGTCAAGCTCCAGCAGCTGTAGGCCTAGGGACTCAAACTGATCATTTGTGAGCAGCTCCGCCTTGGGATGAGGAACACCACGTTTGTGCTTGCCTGTGCCGCTCTGGCGCTGTACAGGAAGCAGATCCAGAGAAAGATCAACGCGAGGTACAAGCAAAATATCGATGTGAGATGAAGGGTTAAGGAATCCATGGTTGGTGTGAGGATCGTTAGTGCAACATCGTCCTTGTTCGTCACTGATGATTAAACCAACATCGCCCTTATACAGCCCTGACTGCACTATCACCCACTGATGAAGAGCGAGTTGTCCAAAGTCCTTTGTGACCAGCAGGGATTGGGTACACTCGTTCTCGGGGACAATGCTGTATACCGGAGGCACGAGGTTTGGATGCACTTCTGTGGCCGAAATCTTGGAAGAAGGTACCATCGCCTGCGGGTGACCTGACGAAGGGAAAACTACACCTGGGGTCTCTCGGAGGAGCAGCAGAATGTCGCAATTGTGTGAAAGGAGGGACTGAGCCTCGACGTAGATATGATTCAAGTTTAGTAACGAGAAGGCCGAACGGATAAGATGTTTTGGGGCTTGAACAGCCAGATGTCGTAGTGCCTGAAATGCAGAACCACTCTAAGTGAAGAAGTTAGAAACGTACGATAAGGAAAGCTTACAACCTACCTCGACTCTGAGACGAAATAAACGCCAATCATTCTCCCGTGGTTGCAGTAGCCGTGTGGGAGGCTCAACATTGCGAACGTGGCAGTGTGCCTGCTCGGAAAGTGAGTCAAATGCACCCAAGGTGAGAGATGATCCAGAGGTGGAGAGTCCGGGAGTGAATGAGGATGCGGTGGCAGGGGTGGTTGTATGGGTCGAAGATGACGGAGGCGCTGAGGTAGTGGGATTGGGAGAGGATGTGGATGTGGATGTGGCGACGTGGGTGGATGAATTGGTATATCTCTCGACAATGCCGTCGAAGATACGAGGATATTGATCTGAGGTATTCGTCCCGCTCCTGGCGCCTCCCACTAGCCTCCTTTCATTCTCAATCACCGCACTGCCCTCTAAGCTCGCCGTATCTTCCTGTTCGAGGTCCTTCGATCGTCCCATCGTCTCCTCTTCAACACCTTCTCGCCCGGAGACCGGTTCATCGATATCGTCCTGGGGGTCAAAGTCGGATTCCGAATCATCTTCGACATCGACTTCAAGCTGTATGAACCTTCGCGCTAGACGTGATGCTTCCGTTGCCTGCAACCAGGCGTATAAAAGGGTAATATTAGTATTCAATTGCGTGAACAATCATTAAAGACTCACTGAGGCTTGCATGGCACGCAGTTCGAAGTCGTTGTACCTGTAGGAAATATTACTATTGTTAGCGTGTGGTCGAACGTCGAGATATGTTGTAAAAGTAAAGAAAACCCGCAGCTGATCAGGGTCCAAGCTGGACTTTGCAAGGCGAGTGCAATTGCTCATTTTTTAGCCAATTTCTGGCATTCACATCTTTTTCTTACTTAGGCTTGTTCAAGCGCTTTTGGGACTTTAAATAATTGTATCATGTATACTACAGTCTAAAGCTACTGTACTATCAATGATAAATGACGATACTCACAGAGATTTGAGCCAGGAACAACTTCCCCACAGGCGAGATGGTGGTTAGAAATGAGATGAAAAGGCGTGCGAAAATGATCTTTGGAGATAGATAGCAACGGCTGCCTCAAAATCGCCCATGTGACGAATATTTGGCAACGGTTTGTTTGTCTGAGAAATGTTTGGCAAGAATTTGTTTGTCTCGGAAGATTCGGAGATGTCACATGGTGTTTTTTGAGGCTGGACCGTTTATTGCGTACGTTTCAACTACGTGTGAATGTTTTCCATCTTCTTCCGCTACGTTCACCATCGTTTGACATAGAGCTCCCCCGGGTGTTAGTTATAAGTACTTTAATATAGAAATGAAATGATCGTATGGACGAGTCGCATTGAGTAAATTTAAACAATAACTAAGATGAAAATATACAGAATACGAAATGGAACAAGGGCGAGGTATTCAAGAAAGTAACGGGCTAGCTGTTGAAAGGGGGATACTGAAGGGAGAGAGGGCGATACTGAGGGGTGAAAGGGTGAGATTGAGGGGAGAAAGGGTGAATCCGAAGGAAGGAAAGGCGAGATTGAGAGGAGAAAGGCTGGGAGAGACAGGACCGAGGGTTTTCGTAAACTAGGCGTAGGTAAGTCTATCATCCCATCGTTCCCATCGTTATTCCTCACGGCTTGCACTTCCTGTAGCTATGCTTCGCCCTCGGCTTCCGAAATCTGCAAGAACAAACATGCCGGTCCCGTCATCTTCGCCAGCTGGTTATGACCTCATCAGGCTTCCCCCTAGTCCAACGAAACGTCGTCGCGATAGCGTGGACAATGATACAGGAGGGAGCCCAAGGAAATCGCCACAAAAATCTCCGCTGAAGCCCCTTCTTTTCCTGGCAGATGGTCAAACGTATTCTCAGTCGCCTAGGCTTCCCGTGCATCCACTTCAGGTCCTATTCCGTGAACCACCACCCGGCACCCATTCCTCTGGAAACTCTGAGCGTAATGATACCAGCTTGCCGCAAAACGCTGGGGCAGCAGTTGAGCATGTCGGAGCTGACGATCCGTTCCTTATGGAGGACAACAGACAAGCTTCTCCACCGACTTCGTCTCGACATCGCCGGAAACGGGAACTTCAGTATCGAAGGTGGCAAGAAGACATAATACCTCACCTGCTGGTGCCTTATATGGAGCTGATGTGACAAACAGAGGGTCTGAATAGAAGCTTTGAGCCCGCAGTCCTTCGTTGCACTTGCTTCAACCTCAATACTCGCTCACTAGAGTTGGTCGTCGTGCGATTTCATAGTGAGGAATTTCTTTATAAATTATTTGAACCAGCTGTAGCTAAACAAATATTTACTTAGAGTTGGAGAAAAAACAGGTCTCAATTTGTTCCTGCCGACCTGCGGCAGTTCAGTTGATCAGAGAGGGTCTTTTTCCGTGCTCGCCGTTACATCCTACCCTTGCTGTGGATATACGTGTCCTGGAGTTTGTGTCGCGTCTCTTTTTGCAGATCCCACCGAATCAAACGGCATGGTGCACGGCGATGACAGACTTTTTTGAGTCACAAGGTTATCATTTACATGGGGAGGTAAGTAGCATGGCGGAATGTGGAGATAGATTTCTTATTAACAACTATTACTTCATAGGATCCCCTGCGACGACGATTTGCAAATGCGCTACAGTGGTATGTCGCCCTTCAGCACGCGACTTCTAAGTTTGTGGATTCAATACTTGCGAGGACAAGAAAAATTATTTTGGATGGGAGAGCTCCGATGGAGGCATTGCAAAATTCAGAGGACGAGTTGCAGGAACGGCAGGGGCTAGAAGCGTCTCCGTCAAGGTGTGAGCGTGTGCAATTAGCAAGTTCAGCCCCTCCTCTGAAGCGCCCTAGCGAGTACCTGCACTCACGCTGTCCACTCTGCTTTGGGGGGCCTTTCCCGAGAGAAAATTGTTCCGAGTATGTGTTCTTTTCTCAGGAATGATAGTGTATCTGGCTGACGTTACTAGTATGGAGGACATTGATGCGATTGTCTGCCTTGACGCTTGTTTCACGCAGAAACACAATCGGCAGGAGCGAGACCCGCGTCGTGACTACCCAGGCTCAGTCTTTCTTTCGGAGGAAGAGGTGAAAAAGATGCAGAATACAGTTGAGGAGATTCGACTGCCTCGTCCTCGCACTCAAGCCTTGTCGCAACGGAAATCACGAGGCACCGATGAGGAAGAGGAAGAGGATGGCTACGAAGGGAGCATAAAGGTACCCATTTCAGTCTTGAATGGGTGCAAGGACAGCTTCAAGGCGGCAGATGAACGTCGGGAGAAAGCAAGCACGACATTCTTTGATTCTACTGCATTGATGGGTCTTTTATGTCGCCACGATCGTGTGCTGTGGCTCGCGAATATGGATTCAGCAGGAGAAAAGCAGCATTATGCTCTGGCGCTCGTCAACAAGCTTTTTGAGCATTTGCCTGGAAGTTTTAAAGTGGGGGTGTTGTACGATATTGGATGTCAGCTACACAGGACATGCGTGAAGTGGGATTTTCTGGCTGAATACCGGGATTGTATTACCTTTGCAATATCAGTGTTCCATGCCTTTGGCCATGGCTGGCCCTGCCAATGTGTTTACCATCCCCGGAAATGCAAGGGATTTGGTTTGTCAGATGGAGAAGGTTGTGAGCGGTTCTGGCACTTGATGAGTAAGTTGATAGCGTATCTAAGAGTTTGTGGAGTGAGTAAACTTGTGGCGGTTATTTTTTTTGTCATTAACGGTGTTCTATAATTGTAGCATTACCACCGTTTGTATACCATCGATTCACAAGTGCATCAGGTGGATAAAGACAGCTTGGACAAGCTTGCAAGATGGCTGTGTCATAAATGGGCACATTGCGAGAAGAAACATGAACAAGCTCAGGCTGATTTCATGGTGTCAGGCTGCACAGCATCCTACCTGTGTGCTCAGTGGAAAGAACAGGTAAAATCACATACGAAGGCACTTCCAGGTAAATAATGTCTTTCTATTTCCAACATTGTCACTTTCAACCGAAATTGTGAATAGCGCGTTCACGAACTGCGGGAAAGAGGGCAGTGGAGGAGGCACTGTGACTTCACAACAGTCGTGATGCGCTGGGAAAGCAGGTGAAAGACCTGGAGAGAATACTTGCGGACTTGCACGCTGAGGACTATGAACGTGTAGATGCGTCAATTGATATTGATGATGTGAAATTGAGATTGCGAAAGGTTACGGACAAGCTTAAGAAGAAAGAAAAGGCTCTGGGAGTGGAGGACAAGAAGCAGTTACACCGGCTCATCAAAAGTCCTTATTTGAACTTGCTAGTTAATGCTCGCGCACTTAAGGTCCGTCTTCGTGAGAAGTTGAGAGTGAGAAAATTTGAGCGAGATCGCCTGGAACATTCCTTTCGAACGAATCAGAGTAGTGGTGAGTGTTCTTACCTTATTGTGTGATAAAAGGCACTAAAGTATGGGTTCCTCTAGACCACAAGCTGCGTGCTCACCTGGAAGAGTCTGTTAGCCGCAGAGATCCAGGGATACAGCGCCTGCTGCGAAACTATAATATGCTATGTGCACAGATGGCTGACATCAGGAAAAGGGCCTCTGGACCAGAGGCTGCTTCAGACTAAAAAGAGCAACCATAGTATCTATGGCTCYCCAGGTTTCCCAGGTCACCCAGGTCACCGCAAGAACTTCTGTGTTTTATAGTCAAAATATGGTCACCACGGCCACCTGAGGTCACTCCAGGTCACTCCAGGTCATCCCAGGTCACTCCAGGTCATCCCAGGTCACTCCAGGTTATCCCAGGTCACCTCAGGTTTGTCCAGACTACACAATAAGAAAAACAATATTATTACATCCTCACTTCTCAAGTGCCTCTAACCTAGCAGACATGGGAATTTAGTTATCTTATGCAATCATAATCTCTATATTGAACTACTACTTAACCTTAAGCAATTATGAAATATACATAGAATCTATTTATTAAATGCAACTAGTGGGAATTGAACCAGTGACTCTTTATGGCTTTAAGATCTGTACTCAACGGCAGACACAAATCCAACTGAGCCAAAAGGCCATTCTTTAGCTTGAATCATACTTCAATTTGAATGTATTCTGCACTCCATACTAGAACTACACAAGTCCCTTCAAATCTATTCAAAACTCCGTCATAAGTATACAAAGAACTAAATCTATTCATTTTCCTTGTGTTCTAATTAGATTCTTGTATACATTGTATACATTTTCAATACAAACCATTACATTCTGAGTCTAATGGACGACTTTTTTATGATTACATAAGCAGCCCAATCTAATAAAGTGTTGATTTCCTTGTGTTCTGATTAGATTCTTGTATACATTGTATACATTTTCAATACAAACCATTACATTCTGAGTCTAATGG
>RCHF01002036.1:0-16790 GCA_003987895.1 Neonothopanus nambi | reverse complement strand
CATATGGGTCTATATATATGACTGTTGCATGAATATGAATTGTCACATGGATATGGCTGTCACACAGATATGACTGTTGCATAGATATAACTGTCACATGGATATGAATTGTTGCATGGATATGACTGTTAMATRGATATATAAATATGACTGTCACATAAGTATATGGATATGAATTGTCATATGGGTCTATGGATATGACTGTCATATGAGTATATGGATATGAATATGAATTGTCACATGGGTCTATGGATATGACTATCATATGAGTATATGGATATGAATTGTTGCATGGGTTTATGGATATGACTGTTGCATAGATATGACTGTTAAATGGATATATAAATATGACTGTCACATAAGTATATGGATATGAATTGTCACATGGGTCTATGGATATGACTGTTATATGAGTATATGAATATGAATTGTTGCATGGGTCTATGGATATGACTGTTGCGTAGATATGACTGTTATATGGATATATGAATACTGAGACTGTCCTAGGGAGTCTTAGGAGTCTTAGGTCTCTAAGGTGTCAGTCTAACATCTTGAAAATGTCTATGACTAATGCATGAATATGATTGGTGCATGGGTATATGGATATAAATTGTTGCATGTATATGACTGTTGTATGAMTACATCAGCAAAATCTGATTTGTCTATGGCTTGCTAGACAGTATTACACAGCACCTATCACACAGAGCCTATAGACACTCTATGAGCTAGGGAGTAGCCACTAAAGGTTTGCTGATAGAAGCAGCTATGCAGAGGCAGAGGGGGTTGAGCCAAAGAGTTTGGCTAAGGCTAAGAGGTTGAAGGAGTGGGGAAAATGAAAGAGGGCCATTGAGGAGGAACTTCAAAATCTGATGGAGCATGACACTTAGGATGTGGTCCCTATGCTGGAATACACCAACATTGTAGGTTGCAAATAGGTATTCAAAATCAAGAAGAACGAGCATGGCAGGATTGACAAGTACAAAGCACGTTTAGGTAGTGCAGGGTTTCACTCAGTAGTACTGTGTTGATTTCACTGAAACATACACTTCCATCACTCACTTATCTTTCATTTGCATTGCTCTCACTCTAGCTGCCTGCTATGACCTCAAAATCCACCAAGTAGATGTGAAGGGTGCATATCTCAACAGTGATCTCATCAAGAACAAGGAGATATATTTGAAGCATCCTCCTAGCTATCCTCTTTTCAAAAACCCTCAGAAAACTGTACTCCACCTCAAGCAACCCCTGTACAGACTCAAACAGAGTGGAAGATACTGGTATATTAAGTTTGGTAAGACCCTAAAAGACTTGCTAGACATGGAGCATTGTAAAGTCAACCAGTCAGTCTTCTTTTGTTGGCGTGACAGTGAGCTTATTATTATTCTCACCTTGGTTGATGATCTCACAATAATTGCTTCTAGTCTTAGAGTTATCAACCTAGTTAAGACAAAGCTCCATGAAGCATTCACCATCACTGACCTCAGAGAAATTCATTGGATCTTAGGCATTCAGGTCACCCGGGATTGCTCCTACTGTACCATTTCTCTCTCCCAATGTGCTTACATCAAATCTATCATCCATGACTTCAATTTGGAGTTGGTGAAGGTCTCTTCCATCTCCATGGACACCTACTCCCACCTTACTTCAGCCTAGAGCCCACAGACACCTGAGGAGCATGCTGCAATGGAGAACAAACCATATAGGGAGGTAGTGGGTAAACTGATGTATGCATGTGTAGGCACTCACCTAGACATTGCATTCACTGTCCACTTCCTTACTTGTTTCATCTCTAACATGACAACTGCCATGTGGTTACTAGTTTTGTTTTCATCATTGATGGTGGTGCTGTTAGCTGGTCTTCTCATTCTCAAACTCTTGTCTCTCTTTCCACAGCTGAATCAGAATATGTTGCAGCAACTGAAGCATCAAAGGAAGGAATTTGGATTTGGTCTCTCATCTCCCAGATCTTCAAGCCAACTTTTAGAGTCATTACATCCTCTTCCACTGACCTTAACTCTGATAATCAAGTGCTATTGCTATTAGCTGGGATCATTAATTCCATGGTTGTACTAAACATATCAACATTTGCTATCATTTTATTTGCTTTGTTATTGAAGAGAGGAAGATCTGCCTTATTTATTGTCCTACTGAGGAGATGGTGGCTGACGTTCTTATGAAGGTGCTTCCTAGCACTAAGATGAAACATTTCACTACTAAACTTGGACTTGGTCCAGTTTGAGAGGGAGTGTTGGAGTATCCTACTATACCTTTATGGCCTCTTTAGTTACAAACATGGACTCAAGTAGCTAGCTTTGACTTTCCTTTCTTGTATATAGCTTGGCCTTATGTCAAGTATCTTTCCTCATTATTGGGAGGGTACACATACATATCCTCCCAGTTCTCTTATATACTGATTCTCAGACTCTCAGGCACCTCAGATGCTTGACTCTGTAACTGTGCTCTGAGGTGAGCCCTTCATTACTTCTTTCTATTATTAGTCTTACTTATGTTACTTCATAGCTTCTCTGTACATTTACAGGTAAATATACATAGACACTTTACTCTGTAACTGCGCTCTGAGCTTCTCTGTACATTTACAGATCTTCTTGAGCACTTTCTATCTTTTATATCTCTATAAGGTATAGTTGTATAAGTATGATATGTATCACTTTCCTCTCACTTGTATTACTGAATTCATTCTAGCCTGTGTCTCCCAGATGCAGGCTTTGTGCAGGCTGACAATACAAGTAATGTGGGCTTATAAGCTTGAGGGCCTGTTCAGCAACAGTTTGCATTTAGCATTTACTGATATTATTTTGTGATTTTAGCCCTGTAGTGCCCATCAAGTGCCCAAAAAGATCACATAGAAGATGTTACTCCTGCCTTAAAAGGTGAAAATATATGAAAATATACTGGTAAATGCAAAATGCAATGTGTTGCTGAACAGGTCCTGAATTATAATGTGAATGGAATTTATTTGGACAGGTAATATTATAATTAAGCAAGGGCCTACATAGGTACAGGAAACATTATAACATGTATGGGAAGAAATGCTTGCATTTATTATAATATCTGTTGATTTTTGCCATATATACCATCTTTCTCAGCTCAGTGAGAAATGTTGATTGATATGGGTCTCCCAAGAACTTTTTTTAACATGCTGGAAGTCAAAAACTACTGAGTCCAAAGTCACAAACCATGACCCCACCAATGTTTAGAGCATCTTGTTTGCTCAGCAAAACAAACTAAATTTGGATGTTTGTCGTCCAAATATGCTCACGTGGAGTGACTGGGAACAAGTCTATCTCGTTCTCGTTTCTCATTGAATTTCTGTTTTCATTCTCCTTCAATTCTCGTTCTCGTTCTCGCTCGCACTCTTGTGCCTCTTTCTCATTTTCTTTTTATTTCCCGTAAAAATTCGTGTGCAACTCATACGCTTTGCTTTCACTTTCGCCTTTAGATATCGAAAGGATGTACGGTAAACGGAAGGCTACTACTAAACGTACACTTTTGGCTATGCCTCCTACAAGACCCGTTAGTCCTACTCCAGCTGCTGCCGGCACCAACCCCACCCCGACTACCTCTACCTCTATGTCAGCCTAGACAGTTACCACAACCACCCCAACAATGGCAATGACACGAGTCACCCCTCCATCCCAAACCCAAAGCCGTACCCGCACCAACGCCAACACCAACGCCCCACACTCAAGCCCACCAAGCCGCCCCAATTCTAATCTCCTTTGTCGGATCTCAATTCTGGAACGGCCAGATGCTGGCCTCAAAAGAACTCTTCAAACATCTCTTGCACCTTGAATTTGGTATCCATCTCTGCCCGTCGGACTTTGTACTAGAGATGATGCAGGGGATTTTTGAACATTCAAGTGAGCTAAGGATGATGCATTTGACTATTGCACCGCCTGTTTCTGGGTCAGCGTTTGGGGAGGTTTAAGTACGGGTGCAGGTACGAGTGCGGAGGGACAGGATGGAGTTTCAGGTGGGGGTGCAGCTGTAGAGAGTCGGGAAGAGGGGTGGGAGTAAGAGTGTTACTGGGAGAAGCGAGGTGGAGAGAATGAGGGCTGGTGTTGTTGGCCATGGTAACTCCAGGGCAGGTTTACTGCTCAACCAGAGTTTGTCGACCTTCATGTCAACTTCTTGGACTTCAAGTCTGAGTAGCCGTGATGGTACAACTCTACTATCCGACTCTGAACCTCCCTTTACACCCACGCCTACCTCTGCCTCCCCTTCAACCTCAAATGAAGCTCCTGAACCTGACTCCAAATCCGAGCTTGATCTCCCTGAACGGTCACCCGGACTGGCCTTATGGCCTTGAATGTTCATGCCTATGTAGAGTTGAAAGCTCATGCATTGAAGCACACAAGGGTGTTGTCATTGTGTAAAGCTGCGTTGGCGGAGTATGTGATGGAGATTGCTGGGTATGGGTATGGGGATGAAGGACAAGGAGTGGTTGAGGAGGAGAGGGTCATGGAGTCCCTTTGGGGGTACAAAGGGTTTGTATTCAGTTTTTTTCGTTTCATTTTCTTTTTTACAGGATCATAGTGTAGTCTAACTTCTTTTTTGTTTTTCCCTTGATAGGTTCTTGCACCAACGATTTGACCTGGGCACCAATGACGACTACTTTGCCTACTCAGTTATTTAGGACGGGTGGGGATTCATCGGCTTTGGTGAACTCAAACAGTGAACATGGGCATAGGCATGGGATGAGACATTCAAGCTCGGATCCGGATTGCAACTCTGTTTTCACAGTATCTTCTTTGTCGAGTGACGAGCGGCCTGTGATGTGGGAGTTTTAGTCATGAGTAATGGTGGTCTCAGGTGTAATAATAAATGAATTTCTCATTGATTGGATTTTTTGCCTCCCTGTAGTGAACTCCGACATCACTTTGCCATTAGAAATCTTCAGGCTTGGCAACCATCTACCCTTCTGACGACGCCATCCTCGCTGTTCTCCAAGCCTGTTTTCGGGCTGATTTACTCGTCTTGGAGCGACTAACCTTGTTGTCGTTAATCCCTACAAAACTCTTGCCAATGTGAATAATGTCAGTGCTAAGGAATACAAGGACAGGTGTCAAGGATACAAGTCTTCCTATGGTGGATTTGCCCAAATCGCTTCAGCTGCATATCTATGACCTTGCTGCGAGATTATGTGAAGGAGAAATGAGTCGCAAGCATTGCTTTCGAGGTGTGTATGACTTTGTCGTTGTCATTAGTGTCACTAATTCACTAATCCATGCTCTTTGTTCTCAAAGGTATCACTGGCTAGTCTTCCAGTATACGCCTGTTTATCAACCAAGTTCTTTGACTCTCCAGTCATTTGAGTAAAGAGGCTAAAGTTGCCGAGCAAGTCAAAGCACTCAGCACAGTACTCGACTCTTTTGGTAACAGCAAGACTCTCATGAACCCTAAACCCTCGCGACACAGCCGATACCTCGAACTCCATTTCAATGAAAGAGGACAATATCTCATCTGCTAAAGTTCTAACGTACGCCCTCGACAAATCCCGACTTCACCACCTTACACACAAGGAATGCTCTTTTCATGTACTCTACCAGTTCATCGCCGGTTCTGAACGGGATGCGTTGGGCATTGAAGATCCATCAGACTATGCTCTCTTGGCTTCCTTAGGCACCTACCATCTCCCTTCAGGACCCTTTAGCGATGACTCCATAGCCATGGGTGACCTGCGTGCTGTCCATCTTTGCTCTCCTCATAACCATTCTACTCCTCGGGAACCTCGAGTTTGGCAAGGGGGATTTTCACACCGTCTCTGCCCATGTCGTCAACACCCCAGTTCTTGACCAGGTGTCTCGACTGCTCGGAGTATCATCTGAAGACCTTAGTCAGACTTTAACGAACAGAACGAGCTACGTCCGCAAGGAGCTCTATACCGTGCTTCTAAATGTGCAACAGAGCGCTGCTCAATGAGACATTTCAGTGCATGGCCTCTACGCCATTTTCTTCGCCTTTGTTGTCGAGACAGCCAATCACAAAATTGCACCGTCCGCCAAATCACCGCCTCCTCACACACAAATCATCGTCCTCGACCAGCCAGGATTCCAGACTCGTGGTCCTGCAGGAACTAGCTCTGTCGCTCTCTCTGGTAGTGCCCCGCTCGTCTTGGCTTACGGCCAGAATAGCTTCGACGAGTTCTGCATTAACTTTGCTGATGAGATGCTCCAGTCTTATTTCCTCCGCCATACTTTCGAGGATTCGGTTGGGTACAATACCCATATCGTTGGGGATGGGGTGGCCTTACCGGCGATTTCGACGATGGACAATTCAGCTTGTGTGGAGCTGCTTAGAGGCTCGCAAGTCTCGGAGAAGCCACAGAGGAAACCTGCGGGTGTGCTTGGGTCGATGAGCAAGGCTTCTTCGGGGTATAAGTCTGGTAAAGGGAGCGAGCAAAGGAATCATATCTTTTACAGGGTTTGCAAGCCAAGTTTGGTGCTCATGCGTCTTTCTTGGCTAGTCCTGGTGCTGCGGGTGCTTCTGACCGTATGTTRTTTGGGATTAACCACTACGCGGGGATGTGTTCGTATGATGTTACGGATTTCGTGGAGAAGGATACGGATCTTGTTGATTCGGCTTTCGTGTCCCTCCTGAGGAATTCTGCGGACGGTTTCGTCGCGAAGCTGGTTTCGGGACCGAGTTTGGCGGCGGAGAAACATTATAAGGATGAGAATATCGTCGTACAGGCGCAGGTGTCGTCTAGGCCGCTGAGACCTATTACGCCCATCGTTTCGGCCAGTTTCGTGGGTGAAGGAGAGAGGTCTTCGCAGGAGGGCGAGGAACATGCGGATTTGGATCGGGGGAAAGCGTATCCTGTTACCACCCAGATCAACTTCACGCTCTCGGAGATCTTCAATAATATCTCAAAGGCGAGGATGTGGGCTATGTCGTGTATAAGGCCGAATGATTCTGGCTCCCCGAACTCGTTTGATAAGCGGAGGGTTAAGGCGCAGATTCGAGCTTTGCTTCTGCCTGACCTTGCGTC
The DNA here is from genome assembly GCA_003987895.1 of Neonothopanus nambi. Lineage (NCBI taxonomy): Eukaryota > Fungi > Basidiomycota > Agaricomycetes > Agaricales > Omphalotaceae > Neonothopanus > Neonothopanus nambi. The sequence continues at coordinate 9,778 of RCHF01002036.1, read as the reverse complement.
GAGGAAGAGCGTGGAGTACATCGCGGACTTTGAGCTGGGGTCGTTCTGTGACCGGTATGTGCCTACGATGCGTGGGTCGGATATTGAGAGGATTACGCAGTGCGCGAGGGCGAATGGGTGGAGGGAGGGTGTGGATTATATCATTGGGCATAGGTCTATCTGGCTTGCCTATGCTGCGTGGAAGATGGTCGAGGATACGGTTAGGGCTGCGGAGAAGGATGCGAAGAAGGCTTTGGCTGATGCCGGGATGGAGGATGAAGAAGAGGCTAGTGTTGCGCCTGATGATGGGACGGAGTACACGCATCAGGAAGGGATGTATGGTGGATCTAGAGGGCTGGACCCTTCGACGACTGAGAGCACAGATCATTTGGTGCTGACGAGGACGGGAACGAATGGGACGCAGTATAGGGATCCGAACCCGGTGGTGGCACCGTATAGTGCTGGTGGGCTTCATACACCTGTGCAAGCGAATTATCCGGCGTATACAGATCCGGATGACGGTGGCGCCTGGGGTGGGTCGGACTGGGATAAGAAGGATGGGTCGGCGATGGGAAGCGCTCCAGCTCTCTCTTCGGCTAAAGAAGGTGATGGGCTCGTTGTCAAGGAGTCGCCGAATGCTGTTGAGGAGGTCCCGTCGACACGAGTTCGTAGGTGGTGGCTGTGGACCGTATGGGCGTGTACGTGGTGGATACCGTCGTTCCTACTTCGAGCGGTTGGGCGAATGAAACGACCCGATGTTAGGCTTGCGTGGAGGGAAAAAGTCACGATTTTCTGGCTCATCTTCCTGTTGAACGGTATCGTCATTTTCTACATCGCGATCTTCGGTCGGCTGCTTTGTCCGAACTTTGACAAGGCGTGGACAGTCACTGAAGTCGGCGAGCATACAGCGGACAATGACTTTTTTGTCGCTATTCAAGGCAAGGTTTATGACGTGTCGAATTTCGTTCACGGGGACCATAGTGATATCAGTGGAGAGGCGAGTAACTCAGAGGACGCACTCGAGGTGCTCGCTGGGCAGGACTTGACAGACTATTTCCCAGTCCCTCTGACTCTTGGGTGTCCTGGCCTCGTTTCCTCCAGCACCATGAAGATCACGTTCAAGAACTTCACGGAGGATGAGCCGACTGCCGACCATTCTTCAGGACAGTTCGCACAATCTACGACGAGCGCACTTCATAACGACGATTGGTATACGCAGAATTTCCAGCCCACAATCAAGCAGTACTACAAAGGCACGCTTGTTTACGACTGGGGTACCATTGAGTCAGAGGCATCGGACACCAACATCGCCAAGTGTGTGCCATTTGTTTTGCCCGTATTACTCTCTTGCTAACTCGTGCTTAGGATCTGGGGTGTCTACAACAACAACCTTTATGATTTGACCGACTACTTCAACAGCCAGACCGTCAATCAGAATGATGATTCGTATAAGTTCCTGGACTCCAATATCGAGGATGTCTTCAAGCAGCGATCTGGTCAGGATATTACCAAGCCACTCCAGACTGTTCTCGACAACATGGATGCCAATACTCGAAATGAGAACATGAACTGTCTCAACAACGTGTTCTATATCGGTCAAACTGACTTCCGGAAGACTGCTCGATGCCAGGCTCAGAACATCACTCTTATTGTCGTCTCTGCGATTCTGATGGCTTCTATGGTGTTGAAATGTGAGTCGTGGCCTCGTCACGTTGGTTTCTTCTGTGTCTTATGCTAGTCCAGTCCTTGCCGCCTTGCAGCTCGCCCCGAAACGTACGCCCGAACTTCAGGACAAGTTTGTGCTCTGCCAAGTTCCTTGTTACACCGAAGGAGAGGAGTCTCTTCGACGTACTATTGACTCCCTGGCCGCACTCAACTACGATGATAAGCGCAAGCTTATTTTCATTATCTGTGATGGAAACATTACAGGTAGTGGCAATGACCGCACGACACCTCGTATTGTCACGGATATTCTCGGTGTTGATCCCAAGCTCGACCCAGAGCCTCTTCTGTTCAAGTCCGTTGGCGAGGGATCCCGTGCGCTGAACTACGCAAAAGTCTATTCGGGATTATATGAGTTTGAGGGTCACGTCGTACCGTACGTCCCCCTTTTCGGTCCTGGCTGCTGAGTCTGATGTTCTGTCATTCTAGGTACATGGTTGTCGTGAAGGTTGGTAAGCCCACTGAACGTTCAAAGCCTGGCAATCGTGGAAAGCGAGACAGTCAGATCCTGCTCATGCACTTCCTTAACCGCGTGCACTTCGACGCTCCCATGTCGCCTCTGGAGCTTGAGATATACCATCAGATGCGCAACGTCATTGGTATAGACCCAGCCTTCTATGAATACATTTTCACCATCGACGCCGATACTGTAAGTTTTGTTTGTGTATCCCGCTTGCAATGACTAACCCTGCCGAAGTCGGTGACGCCGGACTCCCTCAACAGGCTCGTCGCTTCCGCGGCCATTGACTCCAACATTATTGGTATCTGCGGTGAAACGAAGCTCGAAAACGAAGACGGCTCGTGGTGGACGATGATGCAAGTCTACGAATACTACATCTCCCACCATCTATCGAAAGCCTTCGAGAGTTTATTCGGTTCAGTTACCTGTCTTCCAGGTTGTTTCTCCTTATACCGAATTCGAACCGCTGACAAAGGACGACCTATCATCATCTCTAACCGTGTCATTGACGAGTACGCTGAGCCCAACGTCGATACCCTGCACAAGAAGAACCTTTTCTCTCTTGGAGAAGATCGATTTTTGACGACGCTCTTACTCAAGCATTTCCCAACATTCAAGACCAAGTTCAATGCCGACGCTGTTGCTCGTACGGTTGCGCCTGAATCGTTCCGTGTACTGTTCTCGCAGCGTCGTCGATGGATCAACTCGACGGTTCATAATTTGTGCGAGCTGGTGTTCTTGCCAGAGCTATTCGGTTTCTGCTGTTTCTCCATGAGGTTCTTCGTCTTCATTGATCTCTTGGGCACCATGGTGAGACAAATATTTTCTTACTTGTTAACCATACTGACTAGTTTTTTTTGTGCAGATCCTGCCGGCTACAGTTGTTTATGTACGCTTTTTGTCCTCGTTTACTTTGAACTGCTGCTGACGTGGCGCTTCCGACAGCTTTTCTATCTCATTATCGCAGTCGCTCTTCACAAGACAGCATTCCCTTTGATTGCCATCATTATGATTGCTGCTGGTTATGGTCTACAGGTGAGCTGTCCGCTGCGATGGGTGATTCGCAGGTCTCATTGGTCATAGGCACTTGTCTTCATCATCAAACGAGAGTTCATGCTTGTCGGATGGATGATTGTTTATCTTATCTCGTATGTCATTCATCACCAGCATTCGTGTCTTATGTTCTCATTTCTGCTACTTCAAACAGCTACCCTATCTACAGTTTCTTCTTGCCCGTCTACTCGTTCTGGTGCATGGATGAATTCGGTTGGGGTAACACCCGTCTCGTCATCGGAGAGGGTAGGGATAAGAAGGTCATCATCAATGAGGACGATAAGTTTGATGAGACCATGATTCCATTGAAGAAGTTCAGCGGTGAGTGTCGTTAATAATCCTTATTGTTCGTCGACTGAGCCACCTTTAGAATACGAAGCTGAAGCTTGGGATACCGGATCACGTCACTCGGATGAAACTGGTTACAGCAAGGCCCGTTCTCGATCTCAGGCCCCTCGTTCTCGTGAAGATTCCCCTCATGCGTATCAACAAGCGTCCCAGTCGGGAGATTATTACCGCGACACGAATCTCACCATGAACAACAGGTCAAATCCCAACCTACGTTTAGGCAGCCAGCATTCCCTCAGCAATGTCTCTCATCATGGTGCACCACAACCCATGTCACAATATGGAGCATCGGTTCCGCAGCTACCTTTAATGCCCTTCAGCGGTGGTCCCGGGTCCGTAGCAGGATCTGATTACGGGCACAGCATGCCAATGGCTGCTCCGATGGTCTACCAGAACACGGGTAGCATGTACGGGATGAACATGGGCATGGGTATGGGCATGATGCCGCCGGCTAGTATGGGTCCAAGAAACACCATGATGTCGAACTTCAACATGATGGGTGGTAGTTTCGGTGGTTCGCAGTCTGGTCATTCCGGCGGCTTCACACCTCCAACCATGCCCGCTGCTGCCGCTCAAGAACAGCGACCTATGTCTACGTTCTCGATGGCGTCGGTCAATCCTTTTGCTGGACCCAGCATGAACCCTAATCCCACGGACGACGAGCTGTTCGCTGCTCTACGGAACTATCTCAGTACCCAGGATCTAATGACTGTAACAAAGAAGTGAGTTGCGCTTTTCATGTCGTTGCCCACCTTTTACTGACTTGACGTGTCTGCCCACCAGAACTGCGCGCGAGGCTATTACGGCTAAATTCCCGAAAGCGGACCTGACCTCTCGTAAAGACTTCCTTAACAAATCCATCGATACTATACTCGCAGAATAGATTCATCTTTAGTTGTTAACGATCTTGTTTCGGACTTCTGGGGATTGAAGTAGTTATCTCGCACTAGTACTTTCTTTTTTCTTTCTCTCTCTTCGTATTTTGCTTTGCATTGCAGTGATTCATTATAGCACGGACATCTCATGTGTAGCAACGTAACTCGACAGACACTCGTTGTCATAGGACTTTGGTTTTAATATTCTTCAGGTTAATCATTCGTTCTTTTATGGTGATTGTTATGAGTATAAATTTGGTATAGTTTAGGTATGGAGGAGTGCTCTCATGGTATGGACAAGTTTAGGACAAACCAGTGGATAACTGATGATTGTTTCAATTTCCGTGTGCAGCGTGTGCCCAATGCATCGATATAATTATAACTCTCGACATTTCTTTGTGTACATGGTTTGTTCACTTCTGAAATCAGGCTCTCAACATATGAGTAGCCTCAAGGATGCCCAATCGCCTGGTCCGAGTCCGACTCTCTGAAGCAGATCACGGCTTCTCTCAATCTGTTTCATAGCTGGACCAACAATAGATCGTCTTGCCAGGGGCCAACTATCCCCAGGATAGAGGCATCGACACAACAGCATTCAAGTTGGGGTATTTTGCCGTGACTCTAGACCAATTTGACTGGGAATATCTACATAATCGGCAATGCAGTTCAGAGAGCAACCACTTCCTCATATTTGAACGAGAATATGTTTTCTAATTGAATACTAAATCCCAACAAAATACTATAGTCAAGTACATCCGGCTTCGACAAATCAGCTTGTGAAACACCTCTTGAAACACTCACTCCTCGTTATCATCATCATCGAACTCACCCTCCGACCACTCTCCAGACATCATAGCAATCAACGCATTGAGTTTTTTATCCTCATGGTAAGGTTTCCTCCCAACCCACCTCACAAACCCATGCACCTCATCATCTTCCGAAATCCTAATAGCTCTCTTCGAGATCTGCGTCCTAAGGAAATCCAACAATACGTCGTCATCAATAGAGTAGCTTTCACGCTCGCGTGCACGATGGAATGCCCACAGGACTTCACGGATCCTATAAAGCAGGGAAAATATCGGATAAGAACTGAGGATAGCTTGAGAATAATGAACGTACTCATCGATGCGCCGGTCGAGCATCTGCCAGTTCAGTACTTTGTCCAACCGCCACAATGCCATGACTGGTTCATTCGACTCCTGCGCCGCATCACCCGTCTGCTCATGTGTCGCACTTTTCGGCTCAAGAATCAAAAGCGGGCTTGAGAGTTTGGCTTCAACTTCGGACAGCCCAAACCCAGCAGCGGCCCGACCTTCTTCAACGAGTTTATTGGCGAAAGAGATAAAAGACCTTGTCGTGATTACTGGGATGACGATATCCTTCTTTGGTGAAAGCACCTCTTCAACCGATGTGCCATACGTCACTCGACACACACCAGAAAAATCCTCTGAGTCGTAATCCTTGCTGTCCACCTCCTGATGTAAATCAGCCAGGTTCTCGATCATGACCACCCTTTCTTTGCGATTGAATTGGTCAATAGCGTCTTTGAATTTCTCGACGTCGAAATCCTCATCCCAATCGTACCTGAAAGAAATCGTAATTAATGTCATACGATTTTGTGTATGAAGTGATTCACGTACATTGGGGTATCATCATAGGCTACTTCACCAATATTATTGTACGCGTCTTCAGCAAATATATGATGGTATATCCTATATAACRGACCATTAGTATCAGCGTGTTAACGCTTCGATCAAAAACAAACGTACTCAATCTTTCCTTCAATCTCGATCTCCCAAAGCGCAACATGCCTCATCAACAACGAAAAACCCGTCAAACAACTCCTACCAAGMGGTTCAGATGTAATTTGTGCATAACTCTCCAACATTGCATGCGAGAAGATAGGCTTGCCACTCTTTGATTGAACCTTGGGCCAGAAACGGTGGGGCCAGTAGAACGTCAAATCTTTTTGACCTGCCTTAATATAACGATCCACTATGTCCTCCGTCCATGCTCGTGCTTCTTTTGCTAGAGTAGGAAGCGAAAGAGGGGCGGAGAAGAGAGGTTGGCCGCGGGAGAGCCTGGGTAGGTCTGACGGGGACTTGTAGGAGGAGAGGTAGGAGAGGTAGAGAGGAATTATGTGAATGCCATACCCCCGGTCAGCGTATTTGAAGACTCTATTAGACAGATGTACATTAGGACGAGGTGTATATAAGACAAAACCTAGAAAAGTACCTTTTATCGCGAGTTGCTTTACGGTCCCCGAGATAGTGTCCATTCACAAGATCCATCGTAAAGACGTTCATGCCAGCTGACGCTCCATGAGTACCTCCGTGACCGTAGAATGAATTGAAAAAACGACTTACTCTCCAGAGCTCGTACAAATCGAGGCAGCATCCACACTTCCTTCCCATTCCAACCGACAGCACAGATATCCAGGTCAAAATTCAACAACACTTCACGAGGATGTTGAACGAGCTTCAAGACGATTTGCACTCTTCTCCTTGGCCACTGCGAATACAACGTGATCGTTTGCGAGTTTCGTACCACCAAAAATGGCGCGTCCTTCGGGAGATTCTTCTTATATACAGCAGCTATGTGCTGGATCTTCTCGTTCGCTTTATCAAGAGGAAGTCCATATATATACATATCAATGTCGGAGGAGACCCACTTCGAGGGTTTGTCCACCAACTCGGCATCAGGAGATGAGGAAGGTATATCTGGAGTGAGAAGAGCACCAAGAACGAGGCCTCCGGCAACGAAAATGTTGTCCCAGTCAAGATCTGCAAGGATTTTATCGGTCATCATGTCGAAACGGGACTTGAAAGCAGTAGCATCAGGCTGGACGTAGATCGACGATGCGCGTTTCGCGTGAAGCATGGAGTATCCAGGGATCATATCAACAGGCGCGCGAGAGATCTTCAACGTGTCTGTAGTATCACCAGCACGGACAGGAGAGCATGACTGTGACAAGGTATTGGCAAGGTCTTGGATCCTGACCAGGCCGAAGGACCACGAATCAAACGCCTTCAAATGTTTCACGGCCAGCTTCGAGAGTGTAAGGGACTAGCTGGAGAAGCAGGGCTGGATGACCGGACAGGTGGGGGAGGTCGACGAGAAGGCAGACTTGGAGCAGCAGCAGCAGGCGCTGGGACGGAGCGAGTAGGCATACTGGGAGCGGGACGATTCGGTGTGGACGGTGCCGGTCTTGGAGGCGGAACTGCTCTCGTCGGTGGTGTCGGTGCTGGTACTGGTCTGCTTGGAGGCGGTCGTCCAGGGGGCTGCGCTGGGGCTGCAGGTGTCACAGCTGCAGGAGCACCTCTTTTTGGTATTGAAGGGGGTTTCCCTAGCGTTGGTGCTTTCGCTATAATACATATCCACTGTCAGTCGTTACTTGTCTTTTAATTATCATTCTCACCAAGGTTACTTTGTCCTGCTGGCTTCAGCTTAGGCATACCACCTGCAAACAGACCTCCAAGTTGAGGTGGTCCACCACCACCACCACCACCACCAATACCCATCGGTGGCCCCGCAGACGACATTCCAGATGATAGACCTCCCCCAACAGCACCCGATTTCGGTTTGTCAATAGCAGGTGCGCTTCGGTCATTGGTTTCTGCTTTCTTGAGCTTCTTCCCAGCCTGGATCTGGGCTAATAATTCGCTAGACGCCATTATGCAACGTGAAGCTTAGAGTCGAGAGGCCGTGAAGTAACAACAAGAGTAAGCACCGCATCTTATTAATCTGCGCCTGCCTGCCGCCGCCTGATTCTGCGCTGGATCAGGCCTATAGATAATGCAAGTAAAATACAGTGCATATTGGTTTCAGAGCTAAATATATAAAATATGTATTTAACTATCCTTACTCTCGAATTTAACTGACAGAGTAACTACAAGACTAGACTGCCATTACTGTGTCAAATCATCCCACCCGGGCTACTCACTTTCACCCTCCAATCGTACGCGTCGGTGTTCAAGGGATCGAGGACCAGCTGGCGGCGCAATGGGTCGCGTTAGCGGCACACTGTTTGGAGGTGACCTCGCTATCCAAAGTTTGGGTGCATCCTTGGCAAGCTCCCATGTTTCTAGATTAACTGATCGAAGGCTTTCATCAGGATCCTGACGTGTTGACGACACAGATGTTCGATGCGAGTAATCAGCACTTGGCGCTCTTGCTTTGATCACTGCAGAATGTGACACGGTGGGCGACGAGAAACTCACCCCGCTTCTGGTGAGCCCCGGATTGGTGACCTCCGGAGTACATTGCGGTTCGTTGGCGACTCGCTGTGACACCAATCCAGTCGAATCGCGCTTCGTCATAGGCCGAGAAGGCCATCCATCAGGTGTATGGGTTACAATCATCAATTTTGGACGCGCTGGTTTGGTGGGGTGACTATCGGACGAATCTGCATCACTGTCAGGTGCATGGATCGTCTCCATAGTGCAATCGATGTCTACAGGAGCAGATTTGACTGCTACCGACCGGTGTGAAGATCCGGGGAGAGGGGCAAAATCCAGAATTAAATCTGGAGGTTTTGCTCGCCTGGCTATTTGTACTACGGCACCTTGAATACTGCGAGCATAAATCGAATCGATGGTCTTGCTACTTCGTGCCGTGCGCGGATGCTGTTCCCACTCATCGCGAAGAGTTGTTTGATCTTCTAGAGACCTTGCTGAGAATGGATGATGATTAATAAGTGGAGGGGGTGTCGGATAACTAGCCACGGGAAGTGTTGATTCTACTACCGGCCTGGGCAAGTGCAAAGCTGGCAACGGTGATGACAGAAAATTGGACACTGGATAAACTGGGGGTGTGGACGCTCTATTAGTGACTTCCCAATCATCCACGCGACGATTGAAAGCAACTATAGACCCAAGCCGCAGTCAGACTTTTCTGAATCATGAGATGCAAGCGGACACCCTACTCAGAACAGTAACAGACCCAATGCTGTAGGGTATGAATTCCGCTAGAGTATTGGTATTAGTTGCGGACGGAACCATAATAAGTAAATCCAGCACTAAGAGCGAGCCTGCCCTCAACACTCGGGAATCGAGAATAGCTACACGGCTGCAAGGCGGTACCCCAGAAGGTAACAAGAACCAGAGGCGAGCAATAACGAAGATCTCAAGTGCCACAAAGATCAAGGTTGTTACCAGAGACGCTGGAAGGAAGCTGCCACAGACAAGTTAAATCAGAAACAGAAAACGGGGAGAACAGAGAACTTACTGGCTACGGTAACAAAGCGAGATTTCTAGTGGCTCATGCCTAATAATGATAAATTTAAGCGGGACAAGCAGTAAGGCAAGCAGTGCGTACCTAATCACTCCAACAGCTAGGGCAC